>CM062830.1:25546235-25709378 GCA_031772345.1 Himalopsyche anomala | reverse complement strand
ATTTACCAAGATGTGAATTGGCAGTCCCTGAAAATTTATTCTTTGTATATTACATTTACCTGTATTATAGAATATCTTGACAGGAAAGATAAATTTAATAGCATTTAGTAATCAAAAAGAATAGTAAAGTAAAACTTTATCTGTATATCATAAAACATTTTAAGGTCCAAGTTGAGTCTATAAAGATATACAAAAGTTTTCTGAAGAATTTTATTTAATAGTTTGTCTACTTGCAGCTTTGCCATTAAGGGCACAAACGACAACCTCCCTACTCCCAGTACAAAGCGAATGGCACTGCCATCTGTTACGCTTCTGAAACATTAAAAAGCTGAAGCTCAACTTGCAGTGAAAAAAGTTGACATTATTAAAACTTCCATTTTGGTGCAGTTAAACATCTGTCAGAGAGAGTAAGAAACCTTAAGACATTTTGTCTTTGTCGTTCGCTTCGAGGAACGTTTTCCGGGCATTTTATATTATATATTGTCTTGTTAGCAAAGAGATTTCAATATTTGTGCTTAAATTTTTATTTTGTATATAATTGAACATAACGACAAAATAATTTATTCGATTAACTTTTTAAATCATTTTATATTGTTGATAATATGTACATACTTTGATAATATCGTCAACAACATCGCTGTCGAAATTTGGCATAGACTATCCTATATAAATATAGCCCATAAAAAACGATCTCATATTGATGAGAAAAGCTCTATCTGCAAAAACGAAATTGTCAGTATGTCTACAGTTGCTTCATGTAAAATCGGAGGAGTGTAAAAATCTTGATATAATTGCTAGGTTAATTAAGAAAAAAAGAGGACTCGATGTATTGATCTTTGATGAGCTTTAAAATCTGCACTGCTGACTTCAAAAATAATCCAAGAAAATCAGACCAAACTGACGGACGTTACGATTCTTTCCTATGAGACTGTTGATTGTCCCATCACTATCCTTTGTGTATGCAGTTGCTTTTCCACGAGGCTATTTGCATCAATTCATAACTATATTTCATTCAATTGAGAGTAATAGAGGTCAACGATTGGCATAGGAAGTAGAGAAAATTGATTCTGGCGGCCAAGGTTTACCTCGGGCTATACATAGCGTCAAGAAAGAAGATATTTGAATCAAATTATAACTAAATGTTTGTTTTTCTTTCAGCTGAAACGGGTTTTCGATAGAACTTCAATTTAGAATATATATATTTTTGTACTTACTACAATATTATATATTTTGTGATCTACTGCTACCCAAATGTATCTTGTTTATGTTTTCAGGATTTTAACACTCAATTTAAAATCATTTTTAAGTGACAATTCACTATCACGTTATCAGAAAGAAATAAGTCTTTGAATTTTTAGTACCTGTTTAATTTAAAATATCAATAAGAAATAGTACCTACTAAACAAATAAGAAAACAAATTTTGATGGATTGCTTTATTATTAGAATAGAACCAAGTTTTACCGAAGGTATAAATTGTGGCTTCCATTCAACCCATATTACAATAAAAAACTCACTCTTCTGTTTCGATTTACTAATTCATCATTCAATTGCGAATGTCTTATAATTTTTCAAGAACATATTTTTTTCATTAAATGCGACAACGCAAACGTAGAACAATTAAAATCTCAACAACTTATCATCATGAAAACGATAGAAATTAAGCCTTGAACGTGCGAATTGTTAGAAAAAAAATGTATTTATTGAGCCAACGGAACATAACATATTAAAGATTTTAAATTAAAATTATTCCTTTATATAAAGTTCTCTATACGATCGGAACCTGTTGATTGTATTTTTGCACCTGTTGAAAACGATATAATATAAAAGCATAATGTTTTATAAAATCTTCATTTGCAGTTAAACATAAATGGCATGGTAAGATGCTTCAGGCAATATTTTGCACTCTTGTGAATAGAGTAAATTTGTTTTCCATACAGATTGAAAGCTAGGGATGGCACTTTCAAAGAAAAGCGGTGATACCGATGTATCAAATTATATTCAAATACCTTTCCATTGGTTTTGGCCTAAAATATTAAAATAAATATGTACACTGACGTGATCTTGTGGAACATTTCTAGGTTGCGAAATGCTTTTGACGTGTCTTGTTCCGATTTACAAAAATGTAAAACTTTTTTTATGCAAAAATATTTTTTATTTAAAATGGAGAATTAAATTTTCTGTTAAAGTATGTAACATATTAAATTAAACTGAAATATCAACTGGCAATGTCGTGTAATGATATATTTTTTTACCATGTCCGCGCTCCCAATATGGATCATATGGACTCCTAATGTAGTTTTTCTCAACAGAAAAATGTTCCTACGAGAACTGTTTGTTACTCAGCTGTTCAACCTCTCTTTTTCCAAATAGAGTAGAAATATAAGTAAAGGGCTAGGACAGGACTAATGGTTAGCTTATCGCTCTCGATACGCCCCGTTCAAAGTATAGGATGGGTGGGAGGGGGGAACTTAAGACATCACATACATCCATCCCGTTGAAATTCATAAATCGATTGAAAAATCAATTTATAAAACTGCCCGTACTGGGATTCAAACCCGTGCCCTCCATAGCGGTAGCCAACGATGTTGACCACTCGACCACACAGGCGGCTGGTAATGATATAGATTTTTATAAAATGATGATTAGATGATATTGTACCCAAATTTAATCATTGTTGCATGTCGATATTTAAACAGAAAATAAATATCAGCGAGAAGCCTATTAACACCGGTTTATATTTAATAAATTATGAAGTGTTATTACCGGAATACTGGCCGACGAAAACTGGTTTCTTTTATGAACCCTATCATTTATGTTTACCTCTTTATGTTAAGACTTTGCATACATATCCTGAGGCTTCTTGGAATTTTCTTCAGCAAAATCAACATTGATCTAAGCGCGCAGGCACCATAGTTTGTTAAGTATACAGACTAGAGTTACATTTAATGGAAATAACATCTTCATTACATAATTATTTACACTATTTGGTGAATAATTAATTAGTATTGAGTTTCTTCACTAAGCAGGCGTTTAATTTAAGCTGTTGAGGGAAGATAAAGGTAAGTCTTTTATATTCATATTTTGCCAAATCATAAATGACAACGTTACAACTAAAGCATCAGTTCCTAACTCGTAACATAGCATTTTTATGAATGAGTGTCTTTTCTTTAGAGGGAGTTAAGATAATATAATTGAGAATGAAAGTCAAATTAACTAATACCTGTTTGCACACTTTCTTTTCAATATTGGTAAGATTAAACAAATATGATAAAATATCGAATACATATTTTCCTTAAGATATATTTAAAATATGTATATATATTTTTCTGTAATTTCTACAATATTATATATTCTGTAATCTACTTCTACCCAATTGTATATAGTTTATGTTTTCATGATTTTAACACTTAATTTGAAATCATTTTTAAGTTTCGATTCACTATCACGTTATCAGAAAGAAATTTATCCTTGAATTTTTAGTACCCGTTTAATTTAAAATATCAATAAGATATAATATTAATCTATAAATCAGTATATGTAAACAGGGCATTTGATCTTAATTTTTAATTGCTGAAATCAATACAATCGTCTGCTCCTAGATGAACGACTTCAACTACATAAAGCAGGGTGTGAGACCACATTTTTTAAAAAATATGTAGGTATTATACAAAAATGTGTACATTAACACACTGAGGTACATAAGAAGTCAGATTTGATTTTTATATGTTATAGTAAATCTTGGGATCGGTATAAATAAGATCCTGAGTCAACGAGATTGCTTAATTGATCGGGATCCCGGTAATGGAAACTTTATGACACGTCGGTCACCATAGACTAGCGATATCTACTCAGCGGTGGGCTGCCAATAGGGTTACAACGGGCTCGCCTAATCGAGTAGCTATTCGTGGTCTTCTGGGAAAGTTGTGATTTTTTAATCACCCATATACAATTCTACGCAATAATTATTAAAGCTATCGAATATTACAATATTTAATTAACATTATTTTATGCAACAGTACGCAATATATAGTAATGTTATCAATATCAATAGCTAAAAAATGTACATTTTTGTTAATTTTAATATATTCAATATTTAATGATTATGTAACCTATAGATCCTTGAATATTTTTTTCTTAATTTAACAAGGGGCTCGCGCGAGCTCCTGCGAGCTCCCTCCAGCACACCTCTGGATCTACTCGATTTGCGCGGTCAAAGATTATTATCTCCAACTATACAAACATTTTAATCGATTAATAGATTGTAAGTAAATAAATAAATGTCAGTGATATTTTCTCTAATTGCATTAATCTTATCCGATACTAAATGAAACTTAAAAAGAGCGAGGTACCAGTATTGGCAAATAGTCCGAGATAATTATTTCTAATGTATATTTAACGTTCGTGTAACACTGAAGCTATTTTGAATGTGACCGGCTTTCAGATCCCCAAATAATTCAGCGTGTATACATTTGTCGTAAATTCTATATACTGTGATTATTATTCAAAACCAAATTTCAATATCTACTACAAACCACAAGATTATTAATCAAAGCGAAATGCGTTCGATATAACTCATACCACCAAGTGTTTATTTGTCAATCCCCCCTCCCTCCTACACAGTGTTACCTTTATTATTATGATAAAATATTTTACAGCAAATGCTTGTTCAGTGTAAGATAACATAGTTATCTGGATACAAAGTTGATTTTTTCGCTCAACCTTTTTGTTGCCGTAGAAAAGAGTAAGTCTGTACTTAGCACGTCGTTTATAATTTGCAATTATTAATTAAATTAGTTATTGACACGATAACTCGTCTCTGGCGTGTTTAGTATGGACAAATTGACGAAATATATCATCTGTGGCAGTCATCCAGTTAAAGTATGTTTGTATGATTATTTTGTGTGTATTAGTAGTTAAAAAATTGATGGATATAAAACACTGAGATAAAATTAATGTTAATTGGCTATGCTAAAGATTTTAAGCATAGAAATTTGCCAGGCCGTACCGACCCACAGAAAATAATCAGGTTTTATAATACATTGTGCTAGGTGTTTTATTATTATCCTTCAGTGCCAACTGACAACGATTTTTTTATTAAAAAATCGTATTTAATATCTTGGCCTCTACTGCAGCGAGTTCAATACCACAACCGTGTGAATTCAATAAACATTTGGTATTTATTTTATTGTTGTTTCGAATTTTGCGAATCCTTGTCTGTTATTTTAATATGTATTGTCGTTTGTAAGAATAAATAAACACTATAATTTAAATTTGAACCGTTCAAACCATGTACATTCACACAGATTTTGTCACTAACGACCCGAGTTTCGCTTTTCGGCATCTTCAGGCGTTCAAGTGCACTGATGAACTTGAACGCCTGAAGATGCCGAAAGGCGAAACCCGGGTCGTTAGTGACAAAATCTGTGTGAATGTACATACATGGTTTGAACGATTCAAATTTGATATTGAAGTTCCACCAAGCACCTTCAGTCGAAATCTTAAATTATAATTTAAGCTAAATAAATGAAGGCAGGCGAGTTTCAGAAAAAAATGTATAAGCAGACGAAAACTGTATTGAAATTATTTTTATAAAATAATTGCAGACGAAGAAGTTTGGATTTAGCAAATCGACTTTTCGATTATTTTAAAAACTCTTTTCAATTGGCGCAAAAGATTTTCTCAGCTGATTTTCATGTCCGTTCATGAAAAATAGATAAGTTTGTACAAAGCGTTATTCGGTGAAAATAATCGTAGAGCAGTCCAACCAGATTACAGTCTCGATTTTCGTTTTGTCCTACTTCGTGTCTAGATAAACCAGAAGTCTGATCCACGAAAGCTGACAGCAGGAAAGCTTTTAAGAGGATTGCTGTTTCCAAATAGGGCTGAGAAAATATGGATAGATCCATTATAGTATTTTTCACTAGTATTGGTGAATTTTATAGAACATAAAATAATGAATCAAAACAGTTCAAAAGTATTCATTGCGTTTCAAATTTCAAAATCGTTTTTTTCCGATCTCTACTTTATTAATTAAATTATGTTTGCTCTCAGTTTAACAAATGTTTTATTAACTGGCATCACATGTATGTGTTGTAACTAGGGCATCCAATCCCGGGATTCGGGATCCCGTTCAATTTTCTGATCCACCATGTCAATCCCGGGATTTCGGGATTGAGAAATTTTGAGTAAATCTCGAAAAGTGAGACGAAATTGGCAAATTGGCGATTCCAATTTCCCCGGTGAGCTAAAAAAAAAAAAACGAGGTTTCGTGACAATCCTGGGAAAAGTATACCAAATCGAGGATTTCAAATTCCTCGGTGAGCTAAAAAAAAAAAACGAGGTTTCGTGAGAATCCTAGGGAAAAGTATACCAAATCGGAGATTTCAAATTCCTCGGTAAATTTATCTCAATCCCGGGATCCCGGGATTGAAAATTTATCAATCCCAAAATCCCGAGATTGGAAAAAGGCTCCGGGATTGGATACCCTAATTGTAACTTAATTCTAAAATAACTAAAGATTATTCATAATGTGTGGAAAAAATAATAATGAAGCACTCTTTAAAAATACTGAATGTGAGGGTTTTTTCTACAAAAGCGATCATTTTTGTATTACAAATTGTTCGTAGTCAATACTTTGGAATTCGTTTTGTGTTTTTATCTGAGTTTCCTAGTTCAGAAAGCGAACCGAGCTTATAACTTTTTCCTCCAGAATTTTTTCTTTTTTTCTGGGCCAATGCTTAAATAACGACTTATTTTCTAATGCTGTAATTACCCACACATAACGTTCATAGATGGTTTAATGGAAAATAACTATACATAGGCTTGCAATAGTTTGTATTGTTCAACCATTGTCATCTCTCTGTACAAAATGAATGCACTACTTAATGTGTAGATCCCAAAAAGCAGGAGTTTTGTGTTTCGTTCATTCAATATATGTATTCTTAATAGCTAGATTTTCAAATTCAGATTCAGGCGCAGTATTTTATTGTGAAATAATTTCACTTCGCTTTCCCATCGAGTGAGTAAGAATGATTTACAATACATAATTTGGATACAAATTTAGGTGTTGGATTAATCCATTTGAAATTTAAATCGGTTGTCGCAAAATGGTAACCTACCAGATAAAATATGAATATTTAATAAATTTACTTTTTCATACACTTCAGCTTCTTCTAATGGTCAAACATTTAGTGTCAGCAAATAAAATAATATTATCTTGTGAAAAGGTTATGATTGTTCTCAATGTTCGTTCATTATTTCACAATATAGAATTGAAATAAAATATGATATGTATTCAAAAATCATTTAGTGACGTTTTTATAATTATTCCTGTTTTGTACTCTTATACTATAATAATCATTATCTAAGTTTAGTCAATGGTAATTTTAATCAATTTTTATTGTATCATTTGTAATATCCATTTTTGTAGGTCTAAGATTGCAGTTATGATAATGTGTTATATTTAATCAATCAGCTATAATATATAATATCAATGAAATAATATCACTATAAATATAACCATAAACTATTAAAAATAGCATTGTTACCAAAACGATGTTCAAACTAAAATATTATATTATATTATGTGACCGCGTTTGCTAAACAAGTGGTTAATATCCATATTCTTAGAAGTTTCAACTTGAGTATATGTTTTAGTGAATCTCGAGACTTAAATTACAAACTTCGTTCGTAGTCTGATATATTTTGTAGAGAGATAATGCACATTAATAACATCATCGATTCCAGACAACTAGTGGTCTTTTGTTTACAAACTATAATTATTCATAACATCACAGTCTTAGTTACTATTGCATAATCATTAAAATTTTAAATGCATATTATTGATATCAGCTTGCAAAACTTCCAAACGGTATCTTAATAAAAACGACGACATTATTTTATTAGTCAATGTTTTTAAAAGACTCAGGTGCACACAATTTCCTTAATTCATGGCATGTATGTCTGATTTTCAAATTTTCTTTTTACCCATCAAATCCTTAAAACAGAGCGTATGCTAGAACGTTTCATTAATTAGCTACATTCATAAAAAGAAGTTTAACGATCGAACAAAAACCAGTTTTCGAAAAATATATTTTTTTTAAATGCTTAATCAATCTCATCAAACTTAACATTTTCAGGAGCAAATATCTTTGAATTTGTTTATTATTTTAATTTTAAAAATAAGTTAGTTCGTGTCTTGCCAATACCAATTAGTTAAAATAAAACCGTCATTTATGTTGACATTAAAAAATATATTTTTTTATAATGTGCATTTTCAGTATATTATATACCTTATAATTTTCTTAACATTTGTTTTTCAACAATATATTTCTCGACAAAAAAATATGTCAATAAGTAATGACTGACTTAAGGCTCAATTTTTAACGTCAGAAGAATGAGGTGGTTTCAGAAAGAAATGAAAAGAGTGAAAAAATATACTAACTTTATAATCGAGTATTCAAACTTGTTCTCAATATACAAGGTACAAAATTTTCTGCAATTTCAGATTTTTGAAATAAAAGGTTTATACGTGTAACCAGAATTAGGTGTTTCTAATAATCGATATAAAAATATTGTATAAAGAAATATGAATATAAGATTGTAACCCAATACATACTAAAATACCATTGGTGGTCGCGCTATTTCCCGGGAGCGAATAAAACTTTTCCACAAGCTCCGTGGTCGCATCCTTATTAACCCATTCCCACCGAACTTTTCATTCCACCTTATATAATAATTTAGCAATATGGTGCGCGCCAGATAAAATTGCTTCGAGCCAGAAGTATCGTAAAAAGTGGTGCCAGGAGTGTAAATAATCGAAACAGTTGGCGCGTTGGCGGACTGGCTAATTCTCCGCCGCTTATGCAAATTTTTAGTTCCCGCCATAAAACTACCGCGAAGGTAGTATTTAATATTTTATGGCCAACGTTTGATGGCAATACTCGGAAAGAATAATTATTTAACGGCATAATAATTAAAAAACTTACTTAATGATTATTAAGGAAAGTCATTATTGTTTGCTAAAAGAATTTTGGCTTTATTATTAAATTTAGTTCGCGCTTGGTTAATATAAAATTCAACTTAATAATTTTCTTACTCCACTTATTGTGCTAAAATACGTGTTTACGAATCATTTGATTGAATATGATCACAGTTATAAAAGAAAATATAAATGTTGAAATACTCTATCTAGTGAATAATTACGGATTGTTACGGATATATTTTTACTGAAACACTTTTCAATGTTGTTTCAACTTTATTCCATATATCATATTTTTTACACTTTAATAAATCACTAAATATAATTAATCAAATGATAACGAGGTGAGTTTCAAGAGGTCTCTACTGAGTCGACGACGACCGTTCGATTTGAACGATGATTTTAACTGAAGTGGAAGGCATAGACTAATATACTTTTAGTGGAAGGAATCAAAATATAATTATTTGTCCGATGAAAGGTTATTTTTGCACTGAAACTATACACAATACAAAGTACAATCGAAATTGATAAACTTTAATTATGCTATGCCAGGGGCAATCAACACTTCACAGTGGTTGATTCAGCGTATCCATAACAGGATTAAAAGCTTAGAATTTTAAAAAATGAATAGTCATTAATAGAAATGAAAAATTTGTAAATAACATTGAAAATAAGACGGATGGCTCACTTTTGTTGATTTTTTTTCCATTAGGATTTACCGTAACTAATATAGATGAAATAATAATAAAAGGAAACAACCGCGGTTTTCATTTTGTAATTAATAAATTAGGGATTAGAATAACTTTTTAGTATATTTATAAACCTTGCGATTTTCTGTCTTAACACATGTCACAATTTGTAACACATCAAGTGGAGTAACAAAGTTATCAAGATGAATTTAATATTAAAAATTGCCTTCTACAAAGTAACCTCCGAACGCATTGAAAATACACATTGTGGTTGTCGGTTGGTATGTTTTTAAAATGTCGATCAGGTAAGTCTGTATTCAATATACAAATGAACTTGGTGTTAATTACAAGATCTTTATTTAATTTAAAGTTGAAATAAAAGTGGCAAACGACATATTCTATATACGACATAAATGAATTAATAAAAACACACTCTTCCTTTATAATTATATCCACTTTTATTTATAATGGTCAGGACCGGTTTCCTCATTGCGAGCATTTTCAACTGATTCTCAACATTGCAATGTGTTTAACTGTGCTTACTTCACTTTTACGATACTTTAAGATGCGTATAATATTACAACGCATCTATTTTTTTGATCTTAAATACCACTCGTCTCACTTCAACTCTAATGGGCGTATATAATCATCTTCATTAAAACTGAAAACACTGCAAACATAGTCTTAGTTTGATTTTTGTGCCTAGATTACCAACGTACATTATTTTGTATTTAATACAATTCGCGACCTGAGTACTACAAGGTTTTATGTGAAAAATTTTGACGAAACAAAAATAACAATGTATACCAATAATGCTATTTGGAAGACTGCCGCATTGTTAGTTCTGTTCTGTCAAAAATGTTCACATAGAACCTTGTAGTACTCGGGTTGCGAATTTTAATGAACATATTGTTAAGAACACATAAAAGAAAAAAAAATATTATGTTTTTAACACAATGTCATTACCGTCTTCGTTAAAATCAGCAAGCAAAAATAAACTATATCCGCATTTTAACGTGATTTTTGTTTTCATTTTTACCATCAGATGGTACTGTATAGTGCAATTGATTGCTTGACAAACCCACCTCCGATTCGTTTTTATATCCGTTGCAGGGTTCCCGTGGATATATCCTATTCAAAAGCGCAGTAGTTAAATGTCACTAGGGTTTCCAAAAATAAAATGTACGGTTTTTTATTTGTCTCTTCTAAAATCTTGTGATGTTTCTGTTCAGAAATCTGAACCTGAAAAAGATAATTGACTGGACAACTTGAATCTCTGAAATAGGAGTTTAAACGATTCTTCACTAGGCTTTTATACTATTTTTATTATTTGTCTTATTTCTGATAAATTTTTAATTTACAAGACTATACATGAACTCTTAACGGTTTTATTTGGCATTCAAATTAAAAGAAAGAAAATAAATAAACGAATTTGGCATACATCAAAAGCTTTTTTTTTCCATATTAAACGTGGTTGCCAAGTTACCAGTGAAGGGTGTCCATTTTTTGGCGGAACTTTACGTTAAAATCATATTTTTAAAAATATTTTATCAAAGAGGTCAAGATGAAAAAGATAAGAAGATATAGAACAGCGGTCGCCAACCAATGATCCTCTGGTGTGACGCAAGAAAGTTTTCGTGGTTTGCGAAATAGTGTAGTAACTATTTCATAATACAACAACATTATTTCTATGGTCATTATTTTATATAATATATGTAGTTTTGTATATTTAAAGTGGTTCGTGCGTTTTTAAAGTTTGTCGAACGCTACAATATAATATAAATAACCCCCACAAAAAAGGTGTTATTAATTCCTATTAATTTTTAATTTAATAGATAGTGTGAAATCTGAATCTTTTTTTTTGCGATTTACTCGTAATGATCGTTGTACCTACCTCTTTATACAGATTTATTTTTTGTTAAAAATTATCAATTTGCTAAAAAATATCAAAGGTAAACTGTTGAGCACTGCGATTTGAGCCGAGTTGCTACAGGACTTATGTATACCTCATTATTATAATACACAAGCTCTACGATGTAATATATCGTTGTAGGACCATAACTTGGGTATTCTCACACTACCGGAAAAAAAAGTCCATACGAACCAACAAATCTCAAATGACTAAACGTATTGTTTTGAGCGTTATTTAATTATTGGTAGCCCTGATTTATCTTCGTTATACGCAATGTTGTAAAGGTAGATGGGCGGCATATCTAATCCATCAGGCTCACGCCCCCCGCGATCCAGCTCCTCCGCCTACCTCACCTCGCAAACACATCATTGCGCTTGAAAAATGACTGAATCGAGAAGATGAGAGGGCGGTTTCAGATGCCTCTATCAAATGGTGGCAGTGTAGAGACGATTTGAATTATACGAACGCGGCCTGAATAACGCTCTACGCTTTTATTTATCTTTATGGTTCCTCTATCTTTGTTTTTTTTTATGTCTATGGATACGGATTTTAAATACAAACAGCTATTTTGAAAATAAATTTTGATGTGCGTTGTTCAAACAGTTGAACTCTGCAAAAACTACCGAAAAAATGATATATTTCTACGTATTAAAAATATCAAATAAAGCGTTAGTTGAAAACGAATATTAAAACTGGCATTCGATATTCTTGTGAAAACATGTCTTTCCTTTCCGCTTTGTGGAAGCATATGGCAAATATTTTTTTATGACAACTACTTCTTACTCTGTCCGTAACCGGAGGCAACGACATTGACCACTCGACCACACAGGCGACGGTACGGACAGTTTTATAAATTGATTTTTCAATCGATTTATGAATTTTTGTTCGAAGGCATGGATGTATGTGATGTCTTGAATTCCCCCCTCCCACCCATTCTATCCTATAAACGGGGCGTATCGAGAGCGATTAGGTAACCACTAGTTCTGCCCTAGCCCTATTCTTCTATTCCTACTCTCTTTTGTAAAAGAGAGGTTGAGCAACTGAGTAGCAAGCAGTTCTCATAGAAACACATATGTTGAGATAAACTCAATTAGGAGTCCATATGTTCCATATTGGAAGCGGACATGGTTAAAAAAAAAAACTTATTACTCAGTTTCTAAACTAATACCTGAATTCACAACTTTCAACACCGACTCTTCAGCAACGTTCCCTCTAAGCCGAAGGGTTTGCTGCGCGGAAATTTCAAAGGCTGCGCGGACCGATCAAATATTTATTGATAATATTCTTGTAGTGCGCGCCAACCCGGAATGAGTGCGCGATGGCTTCGCAACTACTGCGCGGCCGCGCACGCGCGCAGCTTAGAGGAAACGTTTCTCTACAGCCCCGTTAATTACAATAGACAAACATCATAGTGGCGTAATACAAACAAAACATCAATATAAATATTTTTACTTGTAAGTCAGACACGACGCTCATGTTATTAACACTGTTTTTTTTGTAGTGATATTTTTTTTTATTCAAAATTCGTTAATTTATCAAAAATATTCCATCATCATCATCTTCATCTTTACACTATAAATTTAAATTATTAAAAGGCCTACTTACCCAGTTACCTCTAGTCGCTCAAATAGTGATGTTTATCATCTCTTGCAAGAAATACATTAAATTTATCAAAATATAAACAGAGTCGGTTATTAGTTAATGCTCGCAAAATGTAAAACTGGATCATTACAATTAATGCGATTTTTTTAAATATGTATTAATACTTATTATATTTTAAATTGAGTGAATCTATTTAGGCTTTTTTCTCATTCATAGATAAACCGTGATAACATTTTCTTCCAATCTCTTGCAATATAATTACTTCTCTATTTGATGGAGCAAAGAAAGTGTGTTAAAATACAGAGTAAAAATACTGTTGCACCTCCGAGTAGACGATCATAAATCAACGTCTAAAGAGAGCGCTGTAAATAACTCAAGTTTCTAAAGGTAAGATTTAATGAGTAATTTGCCAGCAAAAAGGTGTAAGTATAAATTACTCTGCGTTTGTATTTTTTCACCGAATTTTGAAGGATTTTCTAACTAAGTTAGTATCATATTGTATTTTAGTAATTATGTATTCTATGATAATTATCTAACCATTGAATCTAAGTGGCGTAATTATATTTGTTTTGTTTCACTGTCGCTCCAAGATCAATAGTTTAAAATCAAAGTTTAAACATATCTTTCAATCACTTTATAAATTTTCATATTCTTGCCCAAAGCTACAAATATGATTGAGTCATGTGACTTTCTTCCTTTATTGTTAACACATCCTAGAGACGACTGTGTGACGATAACTCAACACCGTGAAACACTGATTAGTTTCATGTTTTATGCTGTAAGCGAATACAAACGGGTTTTAAAAAAATATGAATGAAATCGAAGAAAGATCCAAGTTAACAAAATTAGATATCAACCACATGATTAAGTCCTCCCAATAACTTGTGGAGCAGATATGATCTCGAGTCTTCTTGTGCATTGTACATATAAAAATATAATAAATCTTTAGTTTCAAATAAACGAGGCGTACTTCAGTACGCCTATATTTCACTATTTTTCGATCATTATTATAAAAGTAACAATTTTAAGCATGCCAATTTTTCTTAATTAAGATTCAGTTTATTTGTAATTTCTTAGATGTAAAATATGGAAACCATGTAATGGCACTAAAAATACTAGTATCTTGATTTACCAATCCTTCACTAATCACGACTAAAATCGTATCTCAAAAATCTATATATTAATAGTCGATAATGTCCGTCTGTCTGTCCGTCCTGTAAATTGTCCCCGATTTCCCCTTCCCCTCCTCCGCCCCAGCCACGCTGTCAACATTTTTTTATTCATACTAAGACATACTTTTTTCGTTTGTATATGGTCGCGATTTCGCCTTTTCGATGACGTCAAGAAAAACGGTCCCCCTCACCCCCACCTTGCCCCGCTGTCACCATTAATTCATTTCTTCATTTTTCTCTGACGTCTATGAGTGAATTTTTGAAATCATGATATTGGAAAAATAATTGTTAGCAAACTTAAACATTATTCCAAAAATTAAATAATTTACAAAATTTCTGCTTCTACGAAAAATGGTTGTTAGCAAATTTAAACATTATTCCAAATATTAAATAATTTACGAAATTTCCGCTAATACGAAAAATAGTTGTTAGCAAACTTAAACATTATTCCAAAAATTAAGTAATTTACAAGGACTATTTTTGCTACTATGAAAAATGGTTGTTAGCAAACTTAAACATAATTCCAAAAATTAAATAATTTACAAAATTTCTGCTTCTACGAAAAATGGTTGTTGGCAAACTTAAACATTATTTCAAAAATTAAGTAATTTACAAGGACTTTTTTTGCTACTACGAAAAATAGTTGTTAACATACTTAAACATTATTCCAAAAATTCAATTCTAAAATTCAAAAAAATAGTTGTTAGCAAACTAGAAGATTATTCCAAAAATAAATAATTTACAATTTAAATACTGCAGGGCAGGGCTGTCGATATACGCCCCGAGATATATTTCTTTTACTATCATAATTTCTGGATTATTCAATAAATAGGTTAGTAATTTATTTTTCACGCCAGTAACTTTTCTGACTACTAAAAAATGCAACAAAAATCCCTCCGTTGAGGTCAACGGGCTTACAGCTAGTTTAATGTTTAATACTTAAATGCATGATTTTATAGTTTTTATAAGAAAAAAATGTTTTACCTTAAGTGTACACATAAATAGCAACATTTTGTTTAATCGAAATTAATTCGACATTGATATTTTTTTATCATTAAAAAGTGAATTCGAATCTTGTCTAAAATCAAGATTTCCAAAAACTCCGGCTCTCTTCCTATGATTGCAGCTTAGAACCAACAACCTCTTATCACCACAACATCCAATAGAATAAATTGTAGAAGTATTTGTATTTTAACATTTGGTAGATAACATTTATGTTTAAATCGACTTCGATTTGGCAAAAAAATAAATATCCAAAAGTTTGTACTTTTCGTAGTATATAGAAAGTATGCATTTTAGGTGTAAGCGTTACAATCAAAAATGCTAAATATGCCAACTAGGTATAACATATTTTTATTTGCATAGAGTGGCAGAGGCCAATGAGCGTACTTACACCAAGATTGCTAAATTGACATAATGTTTTTAGGGAAAACCAAAAATAATTTACTTGTTATACGAAGCAGCGTTTATTTGTTAATTAAGCATAACTTCATCAATATTTAAGATGTAATCAACAATATGTTCCATTAAATGGGGCGGCGTTAAGCGAAACGTGGTTTTATGTATAAGTATACTGTAGTGATTAAGTTTGCAGTCAAGACAGTCAAAGACATGTTAATTTTATTGATATTATTTAGTATCTAAATAAATTCTATTAATGCAGCCATATTTGTTTTCATGTTATTCTACCATCACTGTTAACAGCCACGCGGTAAAAGGACAACGGATATAATGTAAACTTTTCTCAGCAAAATTATAAATAAAAGCTCGCCTCCAAATTCACTCGTACATAAAGCGGATATTTAAAATTAATATATACTGCATAATAAAATGTACCGGAATCCGGCTTGTAAAGTTCTTTTTAATCCAGATTGGGCTGTTTCCAATAAAAAAGTTGCCGCCGAGAGAAAGTCTTAATATAAAAAAAGACAGGCGATGTTCCCGCGCGAGAAAATAAAAAGAGAGAAAAATGTTATTATACTTTCAAATCTTGTGGCTTTTGAATAATTTAGCATTTTATTTACATGGCTATAACCGTAAATCGTTACGAACCGAACTCAGGTGGGGTGCAGGGCTGGAGGGGTTGGGAAACTTGAGGAAGTGAACAAAGAAGATATTGCTTTTGCAGCTGTTACGAGGCAAAGATGACTAGACAAGTCAAACGGCTCGGCTTTTTGCCCACTTCAACGTAAAGCGATTTTTAAAATTTGATTTTGATTCCTATTTTACTATATAAAGACATCGACTACCGAATTTCGATTTCGCCACGATCATCTTTCACGTTTAACCTTTCTATGAGAGACCGTTTGAGTTTATACCAGTCGTATTAGATTATGTAGTAAGGGTGTAATTGATATAACTTCTAATGAATAAGTGATACCAAAGTACCTATTCATGTGATCATTTTACAATGTATAAAAATTAAAAAATATTTTTTTTACTAATTTGTAAAGAAGATTTTCATATTATGAAGAAATTACAAAGTATGTTTTATCGCAGAAAAAATATAAAACTCAAACAAATAATGTATTTATAATATATTATAAAAATAATCTTTTGGAAATTACATTCAAGATAAATTTTTAAATTAAATTTATTAATGGCGTATACAATTGGATACAAATACTAGAGTTTCTCTTTCTATATAGTATGTACATGAAAAACCATTATAATATGTAATTTCTATTGCAAGATTCATTGGTCACCATAATCCACAGTACACGCAAATTTTACGAATTAATAATATTAATAAAAATCAAACAATTTAAAATTTTTAGATGTAATAAATCTTCTATTTGATTTTTCCAAGTATAGTATGATATTATGAAGTAGATAGATGATTTATATTTTGCTACTTATAGATTTCAATCTATTTATGCGATGTTCACTGAAAACTTATGACACATTTTAAGTGAGGCGCAGAAGTTTGGTAAGAGACAAAAATCGTACAAGCCAACTTTCCCGGACTTTCGCCGGGGGTTGGAAAATTCTCGTAAACTTCTCTAGAGAAAACGCACGGAAATAAAGAGTTGAGCCCTTTAAAAGCTTTTTGGGAAAATATTGAGTCGATCAAAACAGCATACTTTTTAGCCGGAATCATAAATTTTCAAAAAGGTTTGCGACCCTAAAAAAATAAACCCATCTAAATTTTGGTTTTTTCTTTGGTAAATTGTCAATAGTAACTTTTTTTTTATCTTATCTTGGCTTTTTGAGGTAAAAAATACGTTTTTTAAAACGAAATACTTTTCAATAGGGTAAAATATCAAGGTATTTCAGTTCTACAGTTTTTAAAAAGTTAAAGGTTGATAGCTATTTCGGCTTACGCCATCGTCAGAACTCGAGTTCTGACGATGGCGTAAGCCGAAATAGCTATCAACCTTTAACTTTTTAAAAACTGTAGAACTGAAATACCTTGATATTTTACCCTATTAAAATGGAGTTCTACCAAGTAAATGCCAAATCAATAAAGAAATACTTTTCTGTAAATGAAATTATTTATTATATGATTTTATTTTTAAAAAATCACTCTTTTATACAAATTTCACATTTTTTTTATGAATACCAGGACCATATTTGCCCAGTAATTTCAACTGATAAATATTTATAATAAATATATATATTTTTTTTATTATTCCATGTCCGCTCCCAATATGGAGCATATGGACTCCTAATGGAGTTTATCTCAACAGAATTTTTTCTACGGGAACTGCTTGTTACTCAGTTGCTCAACCTCTCTTTTTCCAAAGAGAGTAGGAATAGAAGGAAAGGGCAAGGACAGGACTAGTGGTTAGCTAATCGCTCTCTATACGCCCCGTTCATAGGATATGATGGGTAGGAGGGGGGAATTCAAGACATCACATACATCCATGCCTTTGAACAGAAATTCATAAATCAATTGAAAAATCAATTTATAAAACTGCCCGTACCGGGATTCGAGCCCGTGCCCTCCATAGCGGTAGCCAACGATGTTGACCACTCGACCACACATGCGGTAAATATATAAGTGTCACTTATTGATAATTTGTATCATTATGTTTTTTTTAATATTTCTATTACCTATTGGTTGTTACACCCTTATTAGCTTAATTCGTTTTTTAATAATTAATAACGTTATATTAATTTAATATAATATATATTTATCAGTTCAAAATGCTCCTGATGAGTGATACTTATCTTGCTCATAATAAATAAATCTGTCGGAAGTAAATTGAATGTTTTGTTTTATATAATGCCTTTTCACCAAATTTTGACAGTGAATACATTACAAGTGATCAAAATCAACTGTCCACTTACACCAAAACGAATATTTTAGCAATATTTAAAATCATGATTGACTGTGCGAAACCCGACCCCAACTGGTTTTGAAGAAAAAGAAGTTACTATTTCTAGGTTTTTTTTATTCATATCAAAATAAGTCATGTTTTCTCGTCACACCCTTAATTTTGATAAAGTTAAATACACATTATATTTTTTTTTCAATCCATGTCTGCTTACATTGAGAAGTATATGATGTTCTAAAAAAGGTATCTAAAAAAAGACTTTCTACGAGAACTGTTACTACTTAGTAGCTCAACCTTACTTTTTCGAAGAGATAAAAGATAGGGCTAGGATATTACTAGTGGATAACTAATAACTCTCTCACCGCCCCGTTATCTTAGAATTGATATTTTGGGGAGGACTTTTTCCAAATCACAAACACTCATGCTTTCGAACAGAAATTGGTAAATCAATTTTATAAATGGTGTTCATACCACGACTTGAACCTTTGAGATCCATCACAGAAACCAACTACGTTGACTATTGCGCCACGATCCTACATTTTTTTATTTAGCTTTCCACATTTTTGAAGAAATATTATGTCCAAACAAGTGATGACAGTAATGTGTTGATTGACAGGATATCTAGAAAAAAAAAATATTTAGGCAAATTTGATATTCAAGTTACACTAAGCACTCTCAGTCGAGTTGGTATCGTAAAAACATTTTTCTGTTATCAAAATTAAATATACTGCTGTATTATTTTTAATTATAATATACTTCCAATTGTACATTTTTTGTTTGGCAAAAACCATGGTAACCAGACTATTTAAATTTCAATTTAATTCGACATATTTAGCCCTTATTTTATTTCTCTTCAAGTCACTCGTACTGCTATACTTAACCGTTCAAGTGACGTTAATTTTCGAGAGCGCCATTCCAAAGAGTGCTTTAATTACAGCGAAGCACTTTATACATACGAGTTAGCTGCATCGCCCGGTGGACCAGTGAATGTGCATATTGCTTTTGACTGCAACTAAAATAAATTCCCGCAAATGCTACCTTTATTGAAGCAAAACTTACAACCACAGAGTGGAACGTTATTTTAGAATTGGTAACCATATCTAAAATTGCAAAATCCATGACAATACAATTGTAAATTCGGTGATACCGAAAATATTTTATATATTTAATGGTATCTTTATAGTTATTGAATTTTTATAAATAGATTTTTTACAGCATATCTACAAAAATATCATTGAACTATAAATAAAATTCAAAGGTTATTGTTAGTAACCTTTTCTTACTTAATTTTTAAAAAATGATGTACATTAGTAGATTTTACTTGTAAGAGAACATAAACACTTTTTTGTTACAATTATTTATATTTTGTATTTTTTATCCATGTCCACTCTCAGTGTAGAGCATATGGCTTCCTAATAGAAATATCTCAATGTGAGTTTTTTTTTCTACGAGAACTGTTTATTACTCAGTGTCTCAACATCTCTTTTTTCGAAGAGTGTATATATAGACGACTAGATCTAAGACAGAACTAGTGGTTAACTAATCATCTTCGTTTTTAGTATAGGATGAGTAAGATGGAACTTTTGTTAAGACACCTCCATTAGGAGGCCATATGCTCCACATTGGGAGCGGACATGGACTTAAAAAAAAAAAAAAAAAAGATGGAATTCAATACATCACACACATCCATGCCGTTGAACAGAAATCCATAAATCAATTGAAAATAAATTTATAAAAACTGTCCATACTGGGAATCGAACCAGTGACCTCCGGAACCAAAGCCAACGACGTTGACCACTCGACCACGCAGCCGATCTTTGTATTACTATGCATATTTTTTTACACACACCAATTGCTTTTAATACCTTTATTAGTATTTCTTGTTTTGTATAAAAACTCTTTATAAATAATAGGGTAAAAATAACAAAGTATTTCAGTTCTACAGTTTTTTATATGTTATACGTTGATCTGACGTTCTGACTGACTTAGTTCTGACGATGGCGAAGGCCGAAATGACTATCAACGTATAACATATAAAAAACTGTAGAACTGAAATACTTTGTTATTTTTATCCTATTAAAATGGAGTTCTATCAAGTAAATGCCAAATCAATAAATAAAAACTCTTTATCAACATATTATATTAATTTATCAGTTCGTAATGAACAAAACCGGTCTTGATCCTAATAAATAATTGTGGAATAAGTACAAAAGAGTGTTTAATCATATTCCAATATGAATTTCCATTTAATATTGACATAATCTGTAATTAATTACAATTTTTTTGTTTAAATGCTCTAGGAGAAGATCATATTTTCCGCATTAGAAGCGAAGACGTCTTAAAAAATATTTTTTTGTATAAATTTGAGCCTAAAATCATGATTGATTGACAGATTGATTTGTAGCATATTTAAAGCACTAAATATTATTAGAATTAGATGTTACAATGAACTTTTCTGTGAAGACTATTCAATCAATGTTTACAGTTATATAGCTAGAAATTGAGAAAGGCAATTAGATGAAACTGCATTAAGTTGAAGTCTTAATATCAATAGTCTTTTATTTTCAGTCTATTGATTTCAGTATCACCAGACCAAAGTTTTTCATGCGGAGCTTATTCTGATAGTACAAAGTACTATCTGTTAACCATGTGATCAAAACGGTAGGTTGTATGATTTTTTTTCTCCCGTCATTTGTAAGCTTTCTCTAACGAAACATAGCATATGCACAATATATTCGATAGTACTGGAACATTATAGACCAAGGGTATCCAACCTTTTTTGCCCTGGGATCGATTTTTCAATCTTATGTTTTCTCGCGATCGACTTCTAACATGATTCTTATAAGAAATTTTATTTGGGGTTTTATCCCTTCTTCAAACTTAGAAATGTTTATTTCAAATGCGAAATACTTATCATTAGATAGGTATGTGCTTACAAAATAATTCAATTTAGTATTGTTGTATATTTTATATATAAATTATATATATTTTTTCGAAATTCACGGAAACTTTCGGGATCGATCAAATCTTGCTTTGGGAGCGACCGGTCGATCGCGATCCACCGGTTGGACACATAAATATGTTATAGACGAAAGGAAAAACAGATGAGTACATCTTGTGGATGCTTAATCAAGTGTTAAAAAAATTAAATGGATTATAAATTAAAACAATACTTCTACTACTTTTAAAGATTTCCGGATTATAATGTGTAAATAAAAAGCTTATTCGTTGTAAATGAGTATTTTCTGTATTTGTACATTCTTGGTTTCGCTTACATGTGTATTTTAAAATGAAACTCGAGCTTAAACAAAACGTCATATGTATGATGCTTTGAGATGAATCATTTCGTTCATGCAATCCAGCATATTAAAAACCTACTGCGTCCAAAGTCAATATAAGTTCCAAGCTTTTGCATTATTAAATACGTATGTTTCATGTTCACTTGGATTACCCTTTCAAACGCAGTATGTAAAAATATCGTTTCTCAAAATGATGTAAAATAAATCTCTATTTGTCCATTTAAGTTAGTTATAGTTTTTACACATTCAGCAAAGAACCATTCTTCCTTATTTTTTTATCTACTTTTAATTTATCATCAAAATTGATATTATATTATTACTGAAGTCGATTAACTATGCTTCTTTCTGAAGGTACCTTTTTTGCGAGATTCAGTTTCTTATAATGAAACTAAATGTATTTATAATAAATATTTGTTAAAAAATAAATTTAGATGTTATTCTTTTTGTTTTGTTTTAATGAAGATACATCACAAGAAGTGCAGTTTTTTTCAGTACAAGTATAATAATTATCGGCTGTGTGGTCGAGTGATTAACGTTGTTGGCTTTGGTTACGGAGGTCACGGATTCAGATCCTAGTACTGACAATTCATAAAAATCGATTTATGAATTTTTATTCGAAGATATAAATGTGTGTGATGTTTTGAATTCCCCTCCCACATATTCTAAAAACGGAGTTTAGCGAGAGAGATTAGCTAACCACTTGTCCTCTCCTAGACAGAAAAAAAGTAGTTAAGCAACTGAGTAACAACCATTTCTCGTAGAAACACTTCTGTTGAGATAAACTATAAACAATACATATCGACTGTGGAAAGGAAAAAGGACGTAACCCATACACAAGTTAATCGACTTTAGTAATAATATTATATCAATTTTAATGATTAAATAAGAGAAGATAAATACATAAAAAAAAGACTGGTTATTTGCTGGATTTATAAAAACTATAACTTACTTAACATGACGAATAGAGATTTATTTTACATCATTTTGAGAAACGATATTTTTACATACTGTGCTTAAAATAGTAATCTAAGTGAACATGTAACATACATATCGACTGTGGAAAGGAATAAGGACGTACTCCACAGTTTTTTCAAAACAGCATTTTTTTCTATAATCACAATGTATACAACTTGATACACGATCTATCATATAGGATATAAGCAGAAAATGACAAATTATTATCTGAATTTAGCTTTTAAGTCTGAAAAAAGATGGGCCTGTGAAAATTGCGATCAGGAAAAAAGGGTTAAAAAAGATATTTTCTTAAATATTAAATTAATATCACGTAATATTAATTAAGAACCAGTTAATCAGTCTGTACGGAATTCAAGCATGTGTATATTTCATAAATTGTCTTTGGCCTAAAATCATCATAACAGGTTTTTTGCGCATCCTGTAAAATTTGGTATGTGTGGGCTACGTCCTTTTTTCTTTCCACAGTCGAAATTCAATAATGCAAATACAATAATTTTAATATCTAACTCTTAAATTATTTTTATTTGAATGTCGCCCTTAGAGGATTTATCCAAGAGACCATCCCTGACATTTATTATCCTCATCATAGCATACAGACGTAATATATACTTAATATACAGCTTAACTTCAATCTTCACGAGTCGTTATATCATACATATGTGTTTATATTAAATAAATTAACCATATTATTTGTATTTCAATGATTCAGTACATTTCTCAAGATTTGGAGTAAATCTACAAGCTTAAGCATTTAAAGCCACTAGCGTACACACACCACCCTCGCAATTATTTAGTTAGCTTCGCGTTGTACTGCTGAAGCTCAAATATAATGCCAACGTACTAGATGTGACTTAATAACAATATTTGGTTTAATACACAATTTAAGCCTTCGCTGTTATTATATAACTGTTTGTTATTTGTTCGGATTTTCAACTGCTAGTTTGTTATCGTATTCAGATGCTTACTTTAATACTAATTACTCTTGTATATCATATTATATTGTAAGTCTTATTTATTTTCATAAACAGTAAAACCCCCATTGAAACTAAAGTCGGAACAGTGTAGTTTGGGGTAGTGTAATTGGGGGAGTGAATCTCATACAAAGTTAGGGATTTGATTTTTTCCACAAAAATGCAAAACTAAGATTTCCCTTAGTTTTGCAAAAAGAAAAATATGGACGAAATATTTAGTTACTAAGTGATAAAATGCAAAACGCGCCATAATCCAACACACAGACAGTCACCGGCTATACGTGTTTAGCCTGGTACGTGTTGAATACACAGACGCTAGCCAACATGTGTTGCCCGCTGTGGTCTAGTTGGTTAGAGCTTGCTCTACCGATCAGGTTTGTCTGGGTTCGATTCCCGGTAAAGTCAATGTCAAATTGGATTTTTTCAATTGAGATCTAAGACATGGGTGTTTGTGACGTCAATTCTCCTTGAGTTAATCTCATGTGAAAATTTCTCATCGAGTATATTTCGTATGATCTTTTAACTTAAAAACTTTCACATATTTGACACTTTGGCGTAAGCTATAATGTCGATTTTTTTTTAAATTTAAAAAATTAAAAAAATATAAAAAAAAACATTTGAATGTATGCGTAGCACAGACGACCGTCTTGTAGTAACGACTATGGGATGCGACAGTGCAATTGGGGGATTTGCGGTGAATATTTCAAGCCAGCGCGTAATTCGGGGTAGTGTAATTGGGGCTTCCACTGTATTCATGTTAAAATGAAAGCTTCTCTGCCAAAATAAAATCTAACTTTTTTATGTTTTATTTAGAGTATCTTCGATCCAATTCCGGAAATCTTACTGATTGGAAATCCTCTCTAAAGTACTCAGACATCGACTTACAAATTAACTAATAACATTCATGACGAATTGATTTTTTCTTAGCAGATTCTGATGGTGTACAAATAGTATATGAACAGACAAATAAAACAAGTGTACTGTAAAGATTTTTGCGCAAATAACGAGAAAAAACTGAGATCGAAATACTTATGGCTTTCTAAATTGCATACATTAATTCTCGCTGACGACTCTAGAGTCTTTCACATTCAACATTTGTTTATTTTTAATTTTAGTAAAAATTTTTGATATGACAGCCAACGTTCTCTCTGCGCGCGCGCGGCCGCGCAGCAGTTGGGATGCCCCCGCGCACTAGAAAACAGTTATTCAATCAAAATTTGATCGGTCCGCGCAGCCTTTGAAATTTTCGGCGCAGCTAACCTTTTGTCTTAGAGGGAGCATTGATTACAGCCAATGTCAATGCACCAAATATTTTTTAATTGAAAGATCATACGAGAAAAACTCTATGAGAATTTATTGTAAGTCACTCGAGATCAACTCAAGGTAAATTGACATCGCAAACACCTACGTCTTAGGTTTCAAATTTTAATTGATTGATAAATCTAAATTTGATATTGACTTTATGGAAATCAAATCCAGATCCGCCTTATCGGTAGAGCAAGCTCTAACCAACTAACCCACGGATTCTCACCCGGAGACAAAGTGGCTTTCTTCGGGGCCACAGCATGTTCCAAGGAGGCTACAGAAAAAAATAGGGAAAATCTGGGAACAGCTAAAAAAATTAAGAAATATTTTGGAATCGTTTGACCTCCTCCGTGTTTTAAAAAACTGACTTAATTAATCACTTCTTAATCTAAAGTAATTGAAAAACAGGATGTAAAAAAAGACATCAACAAGGAAAATATTAAAGAGAAGGAAACAAAAATGGAAATGTGGATTTTTGTTTTCCAACGTAGTACTACAATTTAATATTTGAAATGATTTCCATGTCATTCGCAGACAAACAGAAAATACGTACAAAATAAAAAGCAAACAAAACCGTTATTACCAATACCATTTTCATTCCACGATTTCCAATATCACTCATTTCGTGTAATGCACTTTTCCGTTCCATTCCTGCATTAAATAATCCAGGGTTGCCACAATCGGTAAAACATTATTTAAAAATAAGAGGACCAATAATTTAAAAAAGCGGCTACTTAATCAACTGTTATTAAATCAATGATTCGAAACGACTGAATTTAATAAAGTTTAATAATCAAATCCAATTATTTTCATTCAATTTAAAAGTGTGTTATAAAAAATGGTTGGCCTCTGAACCAAAATCAATGTTCATTTTTTGCTAATTCAATATAAAAAAAACATACAATTTTCAATAAAAAATATACATTTTAAAAATGTTTTATCATTGATTTATTAAAAGTTTATATTCAAAAATTTAAATACTCATAATAATATTGGAAACTTTTTATTCATAAAAGTTTAATAATAGCTCTGACGATGGCGCACCCCGAAATAGCTTATAACTAATATAATACTTGTAATGTACAACTGTGTTTCGCACGCTTTATGTTTCTTTGGTCTTAAGTAAGCTTGAATATGGATCCATCATTTGGAGTCCATATGAAAGTTCATACAAGCTGCAATTGGAGAGAGTCCATAAAAAATTTCTAAGATATTATTATTTCAAAAAATTTGAATTCTTCCCCCTTGATAATTCCTTAAAGGAATACTACCCCACCAAATTTCTTTTGGGAATGTTATCATTTCACTCTCTTGAAGCTCGAAAATCGTTTTCAAGCTTAAAGCATTTTTCTCTTCTCCTTCGGGGCCGAGTTAATAATCCTGAAATTCTCACGACTATTATTCACATGCTCCCAATTTATTCTTACGTGGGCGAAACTATGAGCAAAAACTTTTATTTCTAAAAACTTATACCTCGCTTAGGAGGTATGAGTCACCAGTTCATAGGGCCGTTCGATTGATCAACTCATTGCCTAGAGAAGTGGACATTTTTAGTGATAGTATTTGTCAACTGTTTGTTAAATTTTACTATTTTATTTCTTGATTTTGTGTGTTGATTTTGATGTATTATGTAGTTTTATTTTATATTTTGTATCTTTATATTTGTCAAGTACATGGCGAATTGGCGTCAGCTGTTATGTCATGTTCTATAATTTTAATTTTTAACAATAAATAAATAATACAAACTGTAGACCTAAATACGTTGCTATTTTTACCTTATTTCAAGAATTTTATTTATTTTTTGCTGGAAAATTTATAATTAAATTTACACACATATAGGATACAAAAGTGGGGAATTTGGCAGTATCACTTTTAGGGTGTTAACTGTCAATACTTGGTGGAAAGGCATTATATTAGTAAAAACACAATATTCCTTTGTACTTCATTCCACTTTATAAAGTGGAATGAAGTACAAAGGAATATTGTGTTTTTACTAATTTGGCAGTATATTGATGATATTATAATATCTGCAGCCCTGCATTAAGGCTATGGCATCCGTTGATGTGTGATGCTTATCGGCGTCCTTTGGCGTTGATGTATCACCGAGAACAGCATCCCAAAGCCGATGCGGCATCGACATCACGAGCTCGCTTTTCGCTCTGTGACTGTTGACCGATGTGTATTCCATATCGAATAAATCTCGCCAATGGAGCCGACCTGTCTTGCACGTATGTGATGCACGTGAGCGTGAAGCTATTTCATTTTATTTATGTGTCTATGTATTTATATCGACTGTGGAAAGAAAAAAGGACGTAACCCTCAGTTTTATCAAAACATCTTTTTTCGATAATCACAATGTATACAACTTGACACACGTTCTATCAAAAATTTGGAAGCTGAAAATGCCGAATTAGTATCTAACGTTAGCTGTTAACCATTTCAGTATAGCAAAATTTATTTTCCGCACAATGCGTATTGGTAATAATTGTATGAAAATAAACTTATATTATTCAAAAAAATCAGTAAATAAAAAAACATTGTCAAATCTGTAATGTCGAGTCCAGCTCGACATAGGACTTCTAAGGGTTAAGGTTGAAAAAAGAAAGTCTTGTGAAAATTGCAACCAAGAAAAAGGACCTAAAAAAAAGGTTTTTCTTGAACATTTTTTTTTATCCATGTCTGCTCCAATGTAGATCATGTGGCCTCCTAGTGGAGGTATCTCAACAGACGTTTTTTCTACAAGTTTGAAGTAACAAACAGTTCTCGTATATGCTCCACATCGGGAGCGGACATGGACAAAAAACTAGTAATCGCTACTTTATTATATACGGGGACTTTTATGAGAGACTGGACATAAATTTCTTTCAACGCTTGAAATTTCTAACACGTCTAATGTGTTAAGATCATGTGAAACTTTTTGATTATTATTACTGTCTAGTATTGTTGAAATTCTTGCTAATATAATCCTATCCGTTATCCGCATTTGTGTTTTTTGTTTCTGGGAATCATGTTAGTACAAACAGTTTGAGTAAAATATTGTAATTGAATCGTCTGGTATCAAAAGCAGAACTTTTTCATACATCGTGTATCGAACAGTACTGCTTTTGATACCAGATGACTCAATTGTTCTCTTGGACCGTTTTATTTCAAGATGGTGTTATAAACAGTTGAGTGTACAAAAAAAAATGTGGTTTGTTTCTTCGATAAGTATTTTCATGTTAAATTAATGTTAAAGAGAATCCTAATGTATTAATTAAAATAATAAAATCTTTGATCATTATCTTAAAATTATCCAAAGAAGCTTAATCTCACTTCTTGTTTGTTTGATAAACCTACATGGTTATTTTATATCCTTTTTTTCTGAGTTTTATTTTTTCTGGTAAACAATCGCGATTAATATAACTTCACACAGGAATAGTGTAGGTCTTTTATATTGCTCGAGTAATATTTCATAAGATTTCGACAGATTTATTGCTCACTAGGTACTACAATTGACCTTTGTATCTGTTATAAATCTCTTTTAATGCAAATATTCCATAAATCTTACAGGATTCTGAAGGCATTTTTTCTACATTAAAAATAGATTCTTTGTATGTGAACAAATTATTTAGAACTATTTTTCATACAATATTATCTTAAATACATATATTTCATATAAAGTATGCGCGTATGCCGCCTATGTGGTCGAGTGGTCAACATCGTTGGCTACCGCTACGGAGGGCACGAGTTCGAATCCCAGTACGGACAGTTTTATAAATTGATTTATGAATTTCTGTTCGAAGGTATGGATGTATGTGATGTCTTGAATTCCCCCCTACCACCCATCCAATCCTATGAACGGGGCGTATCGAGATCGATTAGCTAACCACTAGTCCTGTCCTAGCCCTTTCCTTCTATTCCTACTCTCTTTGGAAAAAGAGAGGTTGAGCAACTGAGTAACAAGCAGTTCTCGGAGAAACATTTCTGTTGAGATAAACTCCATTAGGAGTCCATATGCTCCATATTGGGAGCGGACATGGTAAAAAAAAATAATGTAAAAAAACTAAAATCAAAACTAACTCTAGTGGTAAAAATAACGCTTAATTTATTTAAATCCTACTTTGAATCATATAATATTAAAATATATTTTCGAGATTAAATCTGCTTCATCTTCATACGTCAAATGTATTTTATACAAATTAGTTTAATATAATTAAATTAAATGGTAAAATTTTTGTTCCCCAATAATGGAAAATACTTTCTGAGACTCAGGGATAGTCAGATTTGAACGCTTTATTATTTTTTTTTCTAAAATAATAATAATAAAGTCGATCATACGTAAATGAAAAAAATATTCCACATTTGATACGATTTATATATATTTTTGAAAACATATAACGTAGTTCAGTAACTAACTATGTATCAGCTAAGAGACTTATGCTTAAAAGCTCATGATATTATAAATAAACACTTTCAAATGCAACCTTCTTCTTAATAGTGCCTCTTAGAAGAGGTTATATTAAGATCAGTATTGTTTCAGTTATAAATATTATTCGTCGCCTGCTGTGGACCAGTTGGTTAGAGCTTGCTCTACCGATCATGCAGGTCTGGGTTCGATTCCCGGTCAGATCACAGTGAATTTGAGAATTATTCAATTTAAAGCTGTGGGTGAAGACTGGGTTGTTGTGATGTCAATTCACATCATTTCCTCTCCTCCCATCCATCTGATTCTCTAATAATTGGGTGTAGCAATAGCGATTAGCCAATCACTTGTCCTGTTCTAGCCTTATCCTTCTTTCCCTACTACTCACTTTGAAAAAAGCGAGATTGAGCGACTGAGTAACAAACAGTTCTCGTAGAGAAAGCTTTTGTTAAGATATCTCCATTAGGAGGCCATATGCTCACATTGGGAGCGGAAATGGATTAAAAAAATATATTTTCACAAAATTGGACGGGATCCCAGGATTGGAAGCCCTAGTCAACACGACTACATGGTCAAGAGCAGAGATGGGGAACCAAAAAAAACGAGGTTTGGAGATATTTGGGGGAAAAGTAGGGTAAGGGATTGAATATTAATAAATCCCGTCCTATGTTTACTGCAGCCTTATGTCGAATCAGAAAAATGAATGCGGCCTTTAGAGAAAAAAAGGTTCCCCACCTCTGGTCAAGAGCGATGAATGTATTTGATGATTCCATCCTTCTCCACCCACTTGTTATTCGCTCAAAAATGAACATTGAGTCATAAGTTTTTTTTTATTGCATAGTTATTTCCTAGGCATTAAAGAACATACACGAACAAAATTATATTTGTTCATAATGAGACTATATCAGGGGTTTCCAAACTTTTTCGGTTACCGGCGCCCTTCAATCACATTTTTTTGCTGCGTTCCAATTCAAAACATTGGTGATCTATGGAGGAATTTTTATGTTACTTATAGTTTTTCCCACATTGTCCATTCTATATTATTTTCAAACATAAAAATATTCAGGATCTCAAACAAGTCCTGAGCCATTGTACTTACTGTTTATAAAGTAATAATATTTTGTAAAGGGAAATTTTTCCGGCGCCCCAATAGAACAGCCGCGGCGCACGGCTTGGGTAAATCTGGTCTATATGGTTAAAATTGGGACCAAATATTGGTCTTAAAAGTGTTTTTGTTCTCACGTTTTTTTTAACTTTGCTGATAAATACCAAAGTTTTAAAAATGTTCGCTAAGTTATATTTTTTATTATTCCACCTTCTAAGAATAACTAAGATATTGAGAATGATAAATATGACAAATAAAGAAGCAGTTATAATCTGAACACTTGTTGTATCAGGGTATATCCCTCCACAGTGGCCTGGCGGAATTACCTAACGGTGAATTTCAATTAAAACCTTTTTCCTAATCCAGTAGACAAAGAGGAGCGTAATCCTCAATTCTCAGCTAGCCAAAATACCCGAAAGTTGGAGCGCTTGGTAAGGTAAACCGAAGTTGTGTACATACGATTATCATTTGGGGAAATTTGGAAATTCTCTTTTTAGCAGTCAATTGCGACGGACAAAGACAACAAAGAAACTTTAAATATTGTCGATAATCTTTCACTCAAAAAGGTATTTGGTGGGGATTTCCATAAAATTATATTATTACATATTTAACATACGCAAAGTTTCGTTTTAATATGCATATATTAATTACAACTTTAACAAAGGCTATTTTAAGTATACATACATATTATTTATAATTATATCAACCTTAAACTTTTAATTGGGTTGTGTCGTTCATTATCTATCATTTTCAGCTTATTTTACATGAAACAGGTGTTTATATTTTACAAATAAACTGGTGGCTTAACACAAGTGCAAAATTTTAAACATAAATTGGACATATTGTCATCATCAGAATTATATTTCAATGAAATTAATATTACAGTAAAACCCCCATTTTCACTATAGTCGGGACCGTGTAATTGGGGGTAGTGTAATTGGAGGTGTGAATCTCATACAAAATTATGGATTCGGTTTTTTTCCGCGGAAAATTCAAAACTAAGAATTACCTTAGTTTTGCAAAAAAAAATATGTATGAAATATTTATTTTTTGGAGCAGTAAATATCCCGCACACAGACAGACGCCCAGCTATCCGTGTGTAGCATGGCACGTGTTGAATACACAAATGCTAGCCAATATTTAACTGTATGTGTGGCACAGACGGCCGTCTCGTAGTAACGACAATAGTGGGATGCCAATACGTTAGCAAGGAGATCGTTTAATTTTGGGGCAATTCGCGGTGTTTCAACATTTTACATTATTATTAATTATTTTTCTTATATTTAGTGAGTGTCACATGAAATAAGGTTCACGATAATATTTTTAACTTGTAACACCACTAAAATAACACTTCGCAGACGCATTATTTCCAGTGTTCTAGTATGGAAGTTCAATTCAACCAGGGCGAAGTCGAGCAACACACTTACCTATTCTATAATATGTGATTTTTCAATCAATTCATGAACTTCTGTTCAAAAGTATGGATATATGTAGTGTCTTGAATTCCTCAATTATCTAACCACTAGACCAGTCGTGAAGAACCTGCGGCCTTTTGGCTGCTCTGGTGCAGCCTTTTGACCTGATTAGCCAGTTCTGCAAATTTTTGTAAGGCCAATAATGAGGAAACCACTGGGGCCCCTAAACAACCCCCATCGGGAGAGAAGAATTTTTCTAGTCTCCGAGCCGCAAGAGATAAACTCTATTGTGAGTACATACTCACTATAGAGTATATTAAATGCTTCATATTGGAAGTGGACATGGTAAAATAAATTAATTAATTAAGTTCGATTTTCCGTTGCGATTTTTCAGGAAAAATCTCCGATTCGCTAGCCAAAGTTTGTATGGCTTTTGGTCTATGTATAAACCCTCACCACTTGAGCGGTTTAGGAGTTTAAATCCGAAATAATTTACGAGTTCGCCGAGGCGGCTGGCCATGCGGAGTATGTAGTGGGGACTATAGACTCCCACTACAGCGAGTGCTCACTACTTAAAGGCAACTATGATACTTTGCCAGCTAGTAATAATACTACTGGTAGGCAATATTTAAAGCTACTGAAAACTGGCAACATTAATGAGAAGTTTATCAGTCGCCTTGTTATTATTTAATGCACACATAAATTTATGGCTGGTAAAATATCACAAATTCCAATTATGTTTTATACAATGAAAACACGTGCGATAAATATTAAAGATTTAATTAGAAGACTAAGTTCAATGGGTAAGCAATTTCAACCGGAAAAAAATAAATGGTTAGAGTTTAAATCAATTTTTGGTCAGAATATATATATTATTTTTTTTACCATGTCCGCTTCCAATGTGGAGCATATGGACTCCCAATGGAGTTTATTCCAACAGAAGTGTTTCTACGAGAACTGCTTGTTACTCATTTGCCAAATCTCTCTTTTTCCAAAGACATGACTAGTGGTTAACTAATCGCTTTCGATACGCCTCGTTCATATGATAGGATGGGTGGGAAGGGGGAATTCAACACATCACATACATCCATGCCTTTGAACAGAAATTCATTTATCGATTTCTGTTCGAAGGCATGAAAGTTTGTGGTATCTGAAAATTCCTACCATTCCAATCCTAAAATAATGTGGTGTAGCGAGAGTGATTAGTTAACCACTAGTCCTGTCGTGTTAACCAATACTATACTAATTAATTTGTCCTAATTTACAATAAAAAATCTTTTAAATGTATTTTTGTTTTTTAATTATCAATTATGTTTACATTATATAGCACTTCGTGTGCTCCTAAATCAACTTTATTTTGTTTTGAAAATTTGATGTCTATAATATTATAACACAATTTTTCTTCATTTAAGAGTTTATTTATATTGTTTTTCGTTGAAACAACTTAGTTTAATTAACACGCTTAAGTTAAGATCCTAATATCACTCAAAAATAAAAAATAAACACTTTTGTAAAAAATCCAATTTTTTTAATCTGATCAGGCCGGTTTTACTCATGACGATCATTTTCAACGTTCATTGGTCCTAAATAAATAAATATTTTTATCTGTTAAAAATTATGGTTATGAGCGAAACCAGTACTGATCCTAATATAGATGTGGAATTAGTATTGTTAAGTATTCACAGGGAACACCTTTAAGGTGATATAAATATCAATCAAATGTGTTGGGTAGGTTTTTTTTCTGAAGGATAGAATCGCAATTTACACTGTATTAAATTTAATTTCGAATTGATGTCAAAACGTTATCATTCTAAAATTGGAAATTATATAAATATTGCCAACAGACTCGACGGTACAGAAATCAATATTTTTCCCACATGTCTCTGTGTTAGTCTCAAAAGGGTTAACCATTCTTGTAAACAATGGGTTGGACGCATAGAACATTGAACGTACCCTGGGACATGCATGCATGATGGATGGCTCAGAGTTTAAGGGTTACTTGCTTACTAGACTCTAGTACACGCAGATAAGAGACCAGAGTAAACATCCGCAGGGCTTCATCTCTTAGGACCGCGGGACGAGGATATTGTCGTAAAAGCGCGTAAGACGGATTGATATTATTTATGAATGGTTTCCATATTTGTAAGGAAAGGTTTTACCAAAAATAATGTAGAAGGGTTTTTAACAAATCACTTATAAATTGTCATATATGAAACATATGAATGACGAGGTGTAGCGAACTTTCTATCCCTAATCTCTTTGGAAAAAAGAGAGGTTAAACAACTGGTTATATCGTAAAAAAACTTCTGTTAAGATGCTTCCATTAACGCTCGCGGCTCGGAGACTAGAAAAATACTTCTCTGCCGATGGGGGTCGTTTAGGGACCCCAGTGGTTTCCTCATTATTGGCCTTATTCTTATGAATTTCAAAAAAAAAATAGTCTAAGGGCCTTAAAATATCTCTCTGCATCATTCCTCATACATTTTTTTTTATAAAAATCCGTGGTTTTTTAATAAATAATCATATTTTAAGTAACGCGTAAAAAAGACGTCATCCCAGCACAAATATTAATTTGCAACTGAGGCCCAGCTATCTTACGAACGATCGCTGATAAGCGGGCGCTTATCTCGTAATCGCGTTATCGCGTATAAACTACAGAAGGTCTAAAAAACTATGATATCAGAATACCTTAATTATAAACATTGTATCACCCATATTAAAATAGATATTTAAGAAAATGCGGGTATTGGGGTCGCATTTCTTGAGCTTAGAACCGGAAAAGTTAAGAAGCTATTTTCTACACTTGCAGAGCGGACATGGATAAAAAAATACACTTTTTTGTATTAATTCGAATCTGAAATTAATGATTACTAAAAACGCTTTTATTGTAAATCGTTTACTTTGTATTTATAATATTGTATATTTATTACTTTACATTATTTATTAAAACACTTTAAATACGGATTTATTTTCGGACTCGAAATAAAATATGCACATTTAATCTTCGGCCGAAACAAAACTCCAAAGCTTTATAAAACAAACACAAATAATACATTCAATCAAAAACAAATATGGTTAGCCCTTAATAAACATTATTTGTTGATTACCAAACACACAATAGCTTTTACCGCATATTAATTTCTGAAAGCATTTTTAACTCGGCGAGGAAACCACCCCATCCGCCCTCCTGACAGTACCTGATTTCGACCGAAGCATTCTTAATTATTCACATCAACTAACTAGAAAGACGTGTTCTATCTAAATTGAGTGTTGCCAGTTCGGAATATTTAATCGATCGTAATGATTACAACCTCCAGGGATCGCGTGACAGTCTCATAGCATGAATGACATGATTGAGTAAACACGGTACGACGTTTTGGCCATTTTGAATCCATAAAGTATTCTCTCCAAACTATTAAAAATTCAAGAAAAACTTTACTCTATGCTCTGTTTACTACAATTTGTTGGTACAAACTGAAGATACATTATTATTTAGTTGGCAAATTTATACGAAAAACGCATTTAGATACAGATTTTTTTATAGATTGATAAGTACTACGAAAACTGCTGTGAAAGAAAATACATAAAAAGTTAATATCGATCTATTTTGATTTTTTTTGATTTTGTTAACATTTATTAAAATTTTCAAAAAATAATAATGCTTTTTTGTTGAGATGCATTTTTTATTGAAAACAATCACTTTGTAATCACGCCGCTGGCTACTTGTTATTTTTTTATAAATAATTTTTATTTTTAAGCCATATTAAAATCACGGATAACTTTTATTCTTAACAAATTTTAAAAAAAAAAACGCAAAGTTGTATAGAAACCCCCCCCCCCCGCATGACTATATGGTCATGCTCATCTTTTTATCAAAAGTGACCGTATGGGCACGTAAACATTCATTCATAAATATAACTAAACGAGAGAATTTTTTAAAAATATTTACAATTTGACCTCTTTAGATCAACATAATTTCAATTCAAATATATTCGCAAAAGAACTATAAATAATCTGATGTTTTGATAAAAAAATAACCAACAGTTTCAAAAAGTCCATTAAAAAAACGGAAATTCAAAAAATCGCATGTGCTTTTGGTGGCAGTTTCTGTACCCTTCTTAACCAAATATGAGCGAAAGCAACGATATTCAGGTAGAAAAAGGATCAATAGTGGGATCAATAGACAACGGTGTTTACTGTGACCATATGGTCACGTTCGTCCTTGGAGGGTTGATTGTGGGGTTATAATGCAAAATGTACTATTTCCAAAACTCGAACTTTTCAGTAGAGTCAAATACTATAACGAATAACACAAAAAAGTAACATTTGCATAAAAATATGATTTCCAATTTGAAAACGACAGTCTTGTAGACATATTATATTAAAACTAATAGGATCAGTCGATTCCTCAGGCTTGAATTACTTTATCTGCATACCTAACTCAATATTTTGCAAATGGTTTGGCATTGTACTCACACTTAACGGCTTTTAATTACAGGATAGGACTGGGATAACAAAATGTCACTCTGGTACATAGCTTATATTTCGATCTGGTCACAACAACATTTATCTTTTCACGCAACTATAAACTCTTGAAAAATACGTATCAATTTATTTTCCATGGCCCATTTCTCTATTAGAGTCTGAACAAACCATTCTCGACAAGTGAAACAAACTTTTGGCGCGTGAGCTTTCGAGTCTCAACACCCGGGAGGCCGCCCACTTGAAGTCGGTTAGATATTAAATTCGAATCATTTCACGCATGGATAGAGATCACGAGGAATTAAACTTTACACATACTAATGGAAATTTGTATACAATGGGGAAAATTGTGTCGCAGTTAATTTATTATGGTAAGCGTTTTGGTCTAGCAAAATTTGAGGTCAATTGTGAAGCTCTTAACAAAGCATAAACTATATTTTATAGTTTTACTAATATTTCATGCGAATAACTTCGACATATTGTTTACAGCTTGAAACTTATTTGGCCCCGTTACTAACCCGTATCTGCTTCTACGTTTGTACATATATGTCCAGGGATGGGCTGGAGGGGGCTCGTAGGGGCTCGCGAAAGCCCCTTGTTAAATTTTACTAAGGCTGGTGAGCCGGTTATTAATGTAAGAGAAAACAATATTCTCCTATCAAATTTGTATATAATGCAATTTCTGACATATATAATATTATCCGCGACAGCTTCAGTATACACAGTAGTACATTTTCAATCATTTAGATCAGTGTTTCTCAACCTTTTTGGGAGCGTGGCCCCTTTGTGAGTGTCTTTATTTTTCTGTGGACCCCATTTTTTTTAGCTCACCGAGGTGAGTTTACGGTAAATTGCATATTATTACATAAGTAACAATCGATTTATTATTTAAGTATTGGATAAAAAAAAGTACTACTTCCCCAGAGCACCGAGCACCGATTGAGCAAGCCCTTTGTTGACGTATTGGCAGCCCACCGCTGTACATGTCGCAGTGTAGACAATTACAATATTGGATATGTTGTGTTTTAAATGTTTACTTTCATTTTTATTTCAGATTAATTTATTAAAATAGGATAACTTCTAAAAATTTCCACATAATTACGCTCCCAATGTGGAGAATATGGCTACCTAATGGAGATTTCTCAACAGGAGTTTTTTTACGATAACTGTTTGTAACTCAGTCGCTCAACCTCTCTTTTTCGAAGATAATAGTATGAATAGAAAGGATAAGGCAGAACAGGATTAGCTAATCACTCTCGCTTCAGGATTTTAGGATTGGAATGGTAAAGGGGATTTATTAGACACCACAAACATCCATGCCTTCGAAAATATGTTGTTTGTACTAGGATTCGAAACCAACGACGTTGACCACTGTGTTATAGACCCGACCTACAGGAATTACTTGCGTAAAAATCTAATGATGTTCGACGATCATTTTCGAATTTAAAAAAATGTCATTCACCTTCGGCGAATGCTAAAAATATTAAATTTACTCAAGAAATATGCATTGCTTCCATTTTTTATATTGAGACTAATTGCCATGTATTTATAACTTAAATAATTACTTGTTTTTCTGTGCGTTGGGTATATGAGATGGCATTTAAAAGTTTTTCAATACAATTTTAATCAATAAGCTTTGTTCATTATTTTTGTAATTAACGTCAACGATCATACGTATATATCGACTGTGGAAAGGAAAAATGAACTAACCCACAGTTTCTTTAAAACAGGCTATTTTTCAATAATCACAATTTATCAAACATGATACACATTCTATCAAAAGGATGCAAGCTGCAAATGCCGAATTAGTATCTGAATTTAGCTTTTAAGTTTGAAAAAGATGACCTTGTAAGACCAAGAAAAAGACTGAAACAAAGGTTTTTTATAGACAATTTCTTTAATTAATATTAGGTCATGTTAATTAAACACCAGCTTAGAAGTCTCCGTACACTTCAAGGTTGTGTATAATTCATAATTTTCATCTGGCTAAAAATCATCAAAACAGGTTTTTTGCGCCTCCTGTAAAATTTTATATGTGTGGGTTACGTGCTTTTTCCTTTCCACAGTCGGTATATATTATAATGTTTGTATGGCATTCTCATTCTTTTTTGAATAACATGAGTATTTTGTTATACATTAGTGGTTTTATAGTTATATTTTTTATTTTGGATTGTAATTCTATAAAATATTAATAACCCAACAATGAATAATCAGTTAAAACGTATGTATTTACTTTTTAGGTTGGCTCAATACAAAAAACTGTCAAATTTTTAACACTGCTCAACTGTCATTATAAATTGATAGATTAGATGTTGCTAATTGCTCATCTATCATTTTGATAGTGTTATTCATATTTCGACACTTATTTAAGTAATATAGATTCTACGCAAAATTTGGATAATATATGTATGTTGTTGGTTAACATTTTATTATACGGTTTTTAAGACTGAAATATTACGGTCCACTAATATGAACTTATACAATATTTTTACATCAATTATTTGGTCTCACACAATTCCCAGATAAAAAAACATACAAGCGGATAATGGATTTTCTAATAACAAGAAATTTAGCAACACAAGACTGTAACAACAAACAAAAGGCTTTATTAGATCCTAGCAAATTAGACGTGTCAGACATTTATAGCGATGAAATTGGTTAATGTCTAGGTCAAGGGTGGGGAACCTTTTCTTCTCTTAAGGCCGCATTCATTTTTCCGATTCGACATAAGGCCGCAGTAAACATTGACTAGGGAATCTTTGGCCGAAAACAGGAATTTACGGTCAGAATATTTCAGGAATTTATAAATTTACAAAAATTTACAAAATTACTGAATTGGTCGGAGGGCCGCATCAGAGTAGCCAAAAGGCCTCAGGTTCCCCACGCCTGGTCTAGTTCCTTGTAAAACTACCTGTTTAATAAAGTAGCGGTGAAACGTATTACTTTTTTCAATTAAAAATACATATTTTACTTTAGTTATTTGGTATTCATTATTATTTCTTTTCAAATAAAACGGTCTTCAATTTTTTTTATGAATTATACAACTTTTTTGTGGATTGTATCTACCGTGTAAAAAGTTGAGTGTATAATGTGTTTAATTTTGAGCGTGAAAGATAGTTTTTTGTCATTATTTTATATTTAGTCTTATAAAAATATTACAATATATTTTTTTTTATTCTGTGATTGAAAGCGAAGTTTCCATAAGTCGACGAGTGATTGTACTTATAACAGGGCGTAGCATAAATGAAGTTTTCGATGGCCTTTCTTCTAATTGTGATCTGAATGAGTTAGAGCGTTATAGTTCGTCCTGTTGAAGCCCCACCATTCGTTCTATCTTTTGTTAAGCTGGTCACGTAAATTGAGCTGTGTATTTAAGCTGCGCGGTTTATCTTTTAACTCTTTTTACATGGCAAATCCCGTTCGAAGTGCGTTCACTTTTATTTTTCTTTTTGCAAAGTTCTCTGCGAAATTTTCGCGAGTAGGAACATCTCGAAAGCTTTTTGTTTGATGTTCGTAGAGAAGCTTTCCATCATTGTTGAGGACCTAGAAACGTACGTATAGAGAAACGGGAAACACATATCGTAGAAGACAAAAAAGAGGTTTCCGCAAATTCACACAACAGTGAGTTAACGAAGCAAAATAACGTTAAAAGAAAATTTCGAAACAATTAAAAACTTTTTGAATTCAGTTGACTAAACAAACAAGCTACTGTTTTACTAAAATACTGAGTAATATTAACTTATCTTAATGAACATTATAAGCGTATTTTAATTACACGAATGCATGTTTATATAATACTTATAAAATATAATATCTTCTACATATCCATAAAATTTTGCTAGTCTATCATATCTTTACACGCAATTTTTAAAATTTCTATTTGTAGTTTGTACAAGTTAACACTTTCTCTACGGTGCTAAAAAATACTTCCAATACGTTGCTGGCCTTCTGAGAACCATGTGATAAGAATGTTTATTTAAATATACTTCCTAAGTTTTTAGCATTAATCAAATGACGGTTAAGTGTTAAAACGTGTTTTTTTATTTGGTTTTTTGAAGGCCAGCAACATATCGGAAGTGTTTTTAGCACCGAAGGGAGAGTGTAAATTATGCAATAATAATTTTATTTTGCAAAAAAACATTGACAATTGGCTAAAATCACTCAATGTTTGAACCAATTGAAAGCTTCAAAAAATTATTAGATGGCAAACTAGCTCATAGAATAGTCAGAAATATTTTTTTCTTCCATTTATACATATCGATAAGCGTAATCGGTCGGTCACTATGTGGTAATCTGACTTTAATTATTTTTGTAGACTTAGTAGAATGCAATGGCGCCACTTTTGTTCCTAACGATTCAAACAGATATTTTTTTAAAGGACTCGAAGTTATTGGTTTTTTTCGAGTCTTACTCTAGCTAAAACAATCAGACTCCACGACTCCGGCTTTACAGCAATACTAGTAATACAACCAGTTGAATAACAAAGATATTAGCTATAATTGTATATCAAAATTTATTTTCTACAAAAACACCGTTGAGTCTATCGAAAAAAAAACTAGTTATTTAAATGTAGATACTTAAAGTAACGAGACGTTAATATAGTATCTATAATTTATTATAAAAAAGTGTTTATCTGCTGTGAATGTTTTTTTTTATTGTTTTATTGCTATTCTAGTGTAATATTTTATCTAAACGTTGCTTAATACTTAAATATTCTATGTATATTTACCGATCAGACGAGTGATATCTAAAAAAATGAATAACTAGACTGTCAATGACACGAGTAACGGCACATTGAAAATTAGTGTAGCCTTAAAATGAGTTTGTCAGATTTGGTTGTCTGGCTGTTGACGCAGAGACCGCAAGCGTCACTTACAAATTCCGCGCACATTTCCAGGGGTCATTTAGTTGGGACGGCAGACCCTGTCGTAGAGACGTAGCGACGTAGCGACGTAGCAGGGCAGTCCAGTTAAGGTGGACGAGGGTAGGCCCGTATTATTGTGGTTTGCTTGGACAGCCATGTGCTGGGATCAGGGTGAACTGTAGAAGTAATCGCAGCGATTTTGTGATCAAGGCGGCTGACGGCAGGGCAGTGAACCGAGGTACTTATTAAGAAGTAAATAATGTTAATAAGGGTTAAGTTTAAGTATTCAACGTTTGACGGGCGACGTTGGAGATACATATAATGTCAGCTTTATAGATATTTCAATGTTATATCACGTAAAATTCCATTATATATAACTGTTGTTTTAAGTCTCTTCGTAGCGAAATTACATTGTTACGGAATATTTAGGAAGCTATAGATTATTTTTTGACCTACATAAAAATAATAAAATAAATATTATAAACAATTAAACATTAAACGAGGTTTTATGATTTTAACTTACCACTTTGATTAAGCAAAGTATTGTCAATTGAATATTCTAAAAATATTCTAACTAAAAAAAAAACATTAACTATTTTTGTAATGATTTTATAATATACAGAGTGACACAAAAATCAGACTAATTTTATTGGAACGGAAAATTATTTACTATTCCACAGCAAATTTTAATGTCCTAAAAAAACAAAATCATAACATGGTTACCCTCAGATTTTTCACAAGTCTTGACTGTACTTACATAAAATAAATAATAATAATAAATCTTTCTTTAAAATGTATGATATTTGAAAAATTCAAATTAAAAGTGGACATATCGGTTTTTGCTGGTAGACATCTCATACCGCGTCACCGGCCTGAGTTGTAAAAAAATACTACCATATAAAAAAATAAAATAAATTCTGCGGAGTTTTACGACTAAAAAATATGTGGTTTTGAAGTGAGCCACTGAATTGGCAAAATTTAATATTTTAAAATAAATTTATAAATAATGAAATATCTGTGATCGACATAAATGCGAATGGCCAGTTATTTTACGCATTGATTTTTAAGTATAAAGGTCGGTATGTTACGGGTTAAGCTATTTTTTCGATCGTTTTAACCGAAGGAGTTAACCGATATAATCGATTTTACATTTTCATTAATTTTTTGGATTTCAATATCCAAAACACTCACATTAAAGCATTATTATCAAAAAAGTATTATAATGGTTTAATGAACAAAAGCTTTGCCATACATGTGACGATAGTTTGAGTCTAGAATTAGCCATTTAAATGCATTCATTGTTTAACCGTTAGTTATGTCTTTAAAAGTTTGCGGTGAATAATTAATTTATTTCAATTATAATGTTGCTGTACAAAAGCAACATAACGTACGTTGCTTTTTTAGCTGATCCTGGTGCCTATTGGTTACTTCTAGAACATAGGTTCCCAACCTTTTTCTGGTGGCGACCTCTTTTTATAAAAGCCATGTGACTAGGCGACCTCCACTATACTTGCTATACTTTTTCCACGGATTGTCTCCGAAACTCCTTTTTTTTTAGTTCACCGGGGAATTTGAAATCCTCGATTTGCTATATTGTTCAAATCTCCAAAATCGAAAAAAGTTGTCGACCCCCCAGGAAATCCTTCGTGACCCACAGGTTGGGAACCCGTGTTCTAGAAGGTTTTCATCCATTTTTTTGAGCCGCTAAGGATTCGAATCTTCAAATCGAAGCATTCGTACATTGATCAGATTATGCTCTCAATCAGTTGATTATGCTCGCCATGAACGAAACCGGTTCTGATCTTTCTTTGTTTACACGGCATCTTATACGAGTGACATTCATTCAATTCTCGTTAAATATCTTTCGTTAAAAGAGGTTTCATATTTGTGGCGTAATAAAGCTTAAAATATTTTGTTTTATTTTCAAAATCATTAAAAAGTAAATTTTGATGAACCTACCTGTACAATATTATAGTTTTACTGAGTTAATATTTTAATATCATTCTGTCAAATCTTATTAGATCTATCTGTAGACACGTTTGACCTTAGTCCGTCGCTCCTTTGTCAACAAAAATGAAATTTCCAAAACGAATTTCGGAACACAATTTGATTGTTCTCTAGTTGAAGTTGACGCTAGAATTCATAAGCAACTAGGTACAAACAAGAAGTGGCCATACTAGGCGTCCCTAACGACGTACTACAGCCTCGACCCATATTCGTCCTCCTTATTCCTTATCTCGGCTTACTTAGGTGGGGCCTTTACAGTGACAGAGTCTTTATAATATATAATATTATATATATGACTGAGTATTGTATTATAATATCTGACAGGACTGTTTTGCGACCTAGTAATGTGACGTAGAATGTATCCTACTGATAAATAATTCTAACAAATCTTTGCATGGTTAATATTATTTTCATTCAAAACTGTAATTTTTCGCGATAATATTGACAAAATGTGCTGTAGAAACTTGGTGAAAAGTGTCAACAAATTTTACTTTTAATATTTATCGATAACAATTGCTTGCCGACCATACCTTAAGCATTGCTGTATTTAATTAGTGTGTTCGTAGCTTTGAAAACCAATACGGAAAATCTGATGATTTGATTGTTCGATTGACTTTTGAATTTCTGTTAGGTGGCAAAATGTAACCAGTTAACTACTAGCTTTGTGTTAGCCTCAGCTTTTCACTAAACATTGTTGGTATAAAAACACTCGTAAACATTTGTACTTTGTAATATAGTTTCTTTTTCATTGTTTTCTGACGATGACATGATGCATATGTTCAATAGCAATTTGAAATATTTTTACTACTAAAACAATTGCATTACATTGCCCACGGTGCTAAAAATACTTTCGATATGTTCTTAGTTCTGTAGTGTATGCACTTAGTTCTTTAAGGGCCAGAAACATAACGGAAGTATTTTTTAGCACTGTAGGGGAAATGCTAACCGATCATGCGAGTCTAAGTTCAATTCCCAGAAAGATCCAATGTCAATTCTCGTAGAGTTGATCTCGAGTGACTTTTTAAAAAATCTCATTGAGTTTATCTCGTGTAATCTTTCAAAATAATTTGGCGCATTAGCATAAGCTGTATTATGCGAAATATTTTTTTTACTTTTGAAATTACATTATCAAAAATAAATTCCAATTATTAATTCATTCGTATCTTATATTTATTATGGTTTTCTTTTATTTATATCAAATATCAATGAAGTTCTCCCGAGTTTCACAAAATGCGCGTTTTAGTGTTAACATAATGAATTATTTGTTTTCGTTTTATTAAAAAACGTGTATAATATTTATTACTTATTATTTTTAATCACAAAAAAATATGCAACTAAAAATTTACGAAAATGTAAAACAACAAATGACTGCCCCTAAGGAGTCTCATTCAAAAGCCTCATATACAGATCGCAACTTATTTTTCTCACCTCCAATACCTTTTTGTCCCATGATGGTTATCAGGTGCTTAGAGAACGAGGCTTTCAGCACAGATCCTTGAAAATGGTGAGAAAATTACAAGAATTACGGAAAGGGTTGATTCCATCTCTAACGCAGAATTTTCGCGAATATGACTGAGTATATTTGCTTTTAATCTTGCCAACTAATCCGTTTCGAGAAAATGTTGTCTATACTTCCAACGAAATAATATTGCTTCGAGAAGAATATATTATGGTATAAATTATATCAATTAAGAGTTAATTTTTAAAATCAAATATTAGCTAATGGGCAATTCGTCAAATAAAACTGTATTTGTTTTCATCACAAAATATATGTTTTAGTTGACGATTTTACAAGCGGTATATTTTTATTTTATTCTTGATAACGTGGTCTGAATGTTTGGTGTGAAAATGTAAACTTTACGGAAACTTATTGTTATCTATTACTGCAATGGAACTGTCTATTTAGGAAATCTTCGTCATTTCTGACCAGAGAAGAAGAACTCTCTCCAAAGTGATTTTTTCCATTGCTGTTATCAAATAAAACGTATTTATGCAAACAAGATTCAATCTACACATGTGCCACTTTGAGATAGTTCAATATTTGTACAAATATTAATTTGTGAAATTGATTTAACAGATTGACATTATGTTTCCGAGACAGCGTTTAAATAATAGCGTATACTTTTAAAATAAATCTTTTATCAAATATTGAATTATTTCAGAATGGCACATGTGTGGGTTGGATTTTGTTTACAGAAATACGTTCAAATTACGTAGACTTATTGTTTGCTTTGCATCTTTGCGTTTCTTATCGCCATAGTTATTGACAGAAAGAAATAATAATAAAATGTTTTTTTTTATTATTTAACAATACACTACATATAAGAATAATACTAATGTTAACTGTTTGAAGAAGTGGCAAAATGTGCTCTGGTTATAATACAACTAATTATAATCCAATTTTTTTTTGGAAAACTAATTATTCTGGAGTATTAAATATTGTCGGGTTATATGGCGCAGCGGTTAGCGTTATTTACTTCCGTGCCGGATCTCACGGGTTCAAGCCTCAGTACGAACATCATTTTATCTATCGATTTCTGTTTGAAAGCATGGGTGTTTGTGATGTCTTAACTTCCCTCTTACCCTTCCCATCCTTCAATAACTGGGCGAAGCGAGAGCGATTAGTTAACCGCTACTCCTGTCCTAGCCTTATCCTTCTATCCCTACTACTCACTTTGGAAAAGAGAGGTTGAACGACTGACTAACAAACAGTTCTCGAAGAAAAATCTGTTGTGATAATTCCATTAGGAAACCATATGTTGCACATTGGGAGCGGATTTTGATAAAAACATATATATACATATATTGTTTCTTACCAATAATGATTTAGTATAGAGACAAAACTTCTGTATACCAATTAAGTATAAGTAATTCATGAAAAAATATTTATAAATCGACATACCTTATTTAATTCCTTCAAGAATATTTTTAAAATCATATATATGTTATTAGGTTTGGTAGAGTTTCTTACTGTATTTTGAAAAGGTATAAAAAATAAAATGTCAACGTTCACAGTCTAGGGTTGCCAGATTTCTTGCAAGTGATTCTAGGACATTTGTCCAATTTGCTGACTTTGGAATCCAAAACCCTAGGAATTTACCGATTTGCCGAAAATACCAGCGTGATTGTTTGTGTGACGTTTTTTTAGCTCTTCCGAGACTTTCGAATCAAAGTTATATAGTTTTATCTAAATTTCCGGGACAATTCAGTACTCATCCGGAATACGAGGACACCTGGTAACCCTAGTTCACACGTGTAAAGATTCGAGATGCTGGTTAACTTGAAAATAAAAGTTTACGAATGAGGTAAGTTCGAAAAAAAAAACGCGTTTTTTTTATAATGCTGGGAATTTTTCAGTACACATATTACTTACCTTTAAGAATATATTTACTATCATATATATGCCACGGCCAATTCTCATTTTAAAACTAAATATAAAATATAATTTAGAACTTCGACTGAAGGTGCTTGATGGAAATTGAATGTCAAATTTGAATTATTTTTATTCTGGACACTTTCATTCATTCATTCACTTTTATGTTTGTACATAAACGATGCAAACCGTTTACTGCCAGTCAGTTAAAGTGATACAACTTGATAAAACCATAAGATGCTGAAAAGCGAAAACCCGGGTCGTTATTGACAAAATTTATGGAAATGTACAGAATAAAAATAGTTCAAATTTAAATATAAAATAATTTGATGAAATCTATTGAGAAAATGGAATATAAGAAAAAAGTATTATTTGCTTATACAAATATGCTCTGTTATAAAAGACATGAACAAATTTCAAACAAAATCCTCATCTCTAATTTCGTAAAAATGTAACTCGTTTGTTTTATTTAAAATACCTCATTATTATAAATTGCAGCGGCAGATTTGCCCGTGTAACGAGGCCGCCATTGTGACGAAGCCTGTCGCAATAATACGAGCACTAATCCCGGTTTAAAGGTTATTCCCTTGAGCCGTCATAATGCAGCGGGCCCATTCCGGGCGACTGCCTCTCGCCGGCTCGCACAACCGACGACGTTGGAATGCGCTGCTTTGTGATTTGAAATTAGGTACCGAATTTGCATAATTACAGCAAACATTTTAGACGTTCCGTTGGGTGTATATTTTTTTAAATATTTTAAGTTGCGATATTTAAAAAGTCGAAAGTGATTACTCAAAAGAGCAATTTTTTAAGACCTATACAATATTTAATAAAAATAAAATATCAACGAACGATAATATAAGTCAGTGTTTCTCAACCTTTTTCATGCCATGGACCCAGTGGCGGCCGCTCAATGTGGCATTGGATCAATGCACCTCTTGTATATGCAGGGGCGGTTATATTTCATGAAATAATATTCAAACACAACATTTATATCATTCACTCATTTTAAATTCTTCATGTATTTATTGTATAAAATAAAATGTTCTAAAATATTTATTATATACAATAAATACATGAATAATTTAAAATAAGTGAATGGTATAAATTTTATGTTTGAATATTATTTCATGAAATATAACCGCCCCTGCATATAAAAGGGGTGCATTGATCCAATGCCACATTGACCGGCCACCACTGCATATACCCCTAAATCTGTAAGAAATAATATGCGGACCCCCATTTTTTTTTTATTTCACATATTCATATTTTATCACAAAGAATGTTGAAAGAGTGAAAAAGTGAAAAACCTGCGGACCCCAGGTTGGGAAGCACTGGTATAAGTCACCTGCTGCTGTTGGAAAATTTAATTAGAAATGACGATGAAATGATTTTTAAGAATTTAAATGACAGTAGATTTCCAAAAATTTACTATAATTTTTGATATTCACTTTTAGTTATTTAGTCACTATATTTTCGCAAAATGGTCGCCATTAAAAATCAACATTGGCGTACTATTTCTCATGTAGCTTAAACTGAGCTGACATTAAAAATTGAGAAGTATACAATAAATATATATAAAAATTACTAATATTGAATATTATTATACATCTACCTCATTTTTTTTTCTAATACGACAAGTCTCACTTTACCTCCCAGGGGTTTAATTGATAAATTTTTGTTTTACTGCAAGATTTTTTTTCCTCATTTTTCTTAAATAAATAGCGTCGATTAACGTTTTGTTTATCAAAGAAGAAAGAACTATCTCTTCGGAGGATACGAAAAAGTCACCTAATTATACTGTATAATCAATGAGATCTTAACGGCCATCTTTTTCAGTCAGCTTTTCCAGATAAGTCCATTAATCTTTTCTCCCGGTTAATGCACTTTTAAATCAGTTGCCAGGAGGAAAAAAACTTTTCCCCAATTTTTATTCACCCCTACGCGAATCGAATTTCTTGCGATGCAACGACTTTCCCCACATTAATTTGCATCACGTACGAGTCGGGAAAAACCTTTCGAGCGTGCGACTAGAATCTCAAATGAAAATGTTGCCAGTAATAACATAGCAAGAGCATTTTGTACCTCCATTATGCTTCCTAACTGCGCTCTAATTGTACGGGAAATAAATTTTCCTAATTTGTTCCCATCACATGGAGACAACCAGAGAACGATCATCCGTTTTAAGCTTACGTCAACTTAAAAATGAATTTACGCAAACTTCCCGCCGAATACAGGACAAACAATATTTAACAATCACTTAAAACATAATTTTAGTATTTTCCCATTATATTTATACCAATAATTGTGTGATCATATTTATTTACTCAACATCGTTTAGCTCTTTATCGGAACAACAGAATGTGGTGGGATAATTTCTTCTTGTTTAATTTTTTCTTTTTCTTTTGGATATCAAATTTATGGAGCTTCAACTACCAGGACGCACCAAGGTTCTTCCAGTCTCCTTCATCGATAAAGATTTTGAAAAATTGTAAATTGCATCCCCTTACCGTCGTTTGCAGACGGAAGGGCGCGATCACTACAGAGATAAGAAGTTCACGGGAACTCCATATGCATTATTTTGCAAATCACATTCCATATGCTTCCTCCATACCATATCCGTACATGTACACACACATGCGCATACATACATACACACATACAGTACACACTTGTTTAATACTGATAACAATGCTTTCGAAACTCATACTGCAATTCTCTCAGCTATAGCAAGTGTATACACAAATTATATTCAAGGGTTTTGAGCAACAGGAAAAAATTATTGAGAAATAAAATAACATTCAATAATATTTTCGATGGATTCGGCGGTAACTTTGTGGAAGTTCATTTTAATATAAAATAATGATAATAAACGACATTTACATTAAGAAATGTAATTTTACGTTTCATTTCTTAATGTAAATGTCATTTGCATTACCATTATCGTTTGTTAGGTTTTTTATCATCCCCTTCTTGCCTCCCATTTTTATTTGATTTTTATTATAATATATCAGAATAGTAAAATTAAAATCATTCGTACTTAAGCAAACATTTGCAAAAGTAGTTGTCTGAGGATGCTTCTGAAAGAGGCGAAACACGTGTCACATTTTGTAACACAATACGTGGAATAATCTAAGTTATTTTATTTTATATTAACATTCAATAAGTTTATGTCCGTGATAAGCTTTAATTCAATGGCTGATAGGCAGTAAATTCGGATCGAGAATTGCATTTTTTAAATTTTTCATAATAAATTTATTCATATTACTGAGATCGTGGTACAGGGGTCAAAGTTGTTGGCCTCCGCGACGGATCTCTCAATACGAACAGCATATTTTCAATCGTTTTCTGTTCCAAGCCATGGATGTTTGTGTGACTAAAAATTCCCTCTCGCCCTTCTAATCCTAAAATAACGAAGCGTAGAAAGAGCGATTCGCCAACCAGTAACCATTATTGCTGTCTTAATCCTATCCTTCCCATCCGTATACTCTCTTTAAAAAAAGAGAGGTAGACTAACTTAGTAACAAACAGTTCTCGTAGAAAAAACTCGTTGAGATGCTCCTACTTTCTGGGTGATTTATGTGTTACAAAGCGTGTTGTACATTTTACAATTATTATCTGCTAATTAGTTAAGCCGCCTGCCGCCTGTGTGGTCGAGTGGTCAGCGTTGTTGGTTTCGGCCACGGAGGGCACGGGTTCGAATCCCGTTACGGACAGTTTCATAAATTGATTTTTCAATCGATTTATGAATTTCTGTTCAAAGGCATGGATTTATGTGATGTGTTGACTTCCCCCCTCTCACCCATTCTATCCTGTGAACGGGGCGTATCGAGAACGATTAGCTTACCACTAGTCCTGTCCTAGCCCTATCCTTCTATCCCTACTCTCTTTGGAAAAAGAGAGGTTGAGCAACTGAGTAACAAGCAGTTCTCGTAGAAACACTTCTGTTGAGATAAACTCCATTAGGAGTCCATATGCTCCACATTGAGAGCGGACATGGTTTAAAAAAAATAGTTAAGAGCGATTTTAGTTCGTTTTTTTTTGTAAATAATGAATGCTAGTAATCTTCCTATGGGTGTTGATTTAAATGAAATATTGTTCCTGTATATCCTGTAACAATACGTTCAGAATAAAATGATAATATTTACTAATGTAAAATATATCTCCCCCGAAATAGAAATTCCGAGCATCTCTCTTTTCGTGTTAGTGACCAGCATGCGTAAGAAGGGCAATGACGTTTGGTTTTTATTGATATCACATTAGACAAGATCATACGCAGTTTGTAGTTTCGTCACAACCTCACAACGACTCGACTCGAGGGGTGGACGAGGTGATTTTTTTTCCATGATAGAGGTTGTATATTTGCCGGGACGAGTCACTTTCGATGTAAACGTGAGTTTTTATTCTGAAAAATATCATTACGTCGGGATAATATCGACGTATAAAAGTCGAAGGAAGTAGGTTGCTCGTGTGTCATAAACGGATATTCAGGTTGCTGCATTATACAAATGGGTTGTGATTTCAACACTGTTGTGTTACAAAGCATTCTAAATTCTCGCCATATATAAGAGACTGGGAAATTGTCGAACTATAACTGGATTATTCAAAAGGATAAAGTAAATATTTGTAAGTGATAAAATCAACATAGGTTCAACAGTCATTTTCATTAATTTATTAACTATAATTATGTAATACACTCAATCATTTTTTTACGCGATACATTGGTTCCAGAACTGACGCTTGTAAAAAACCCTCATTTTTATATCATTTGATAAATTGGTTGCAAAAATCAAAATATCGTGAAATAAAGTATCAAAAATGTATGAAAAATTAAAATTTTGCTCTTAAAATTCGCGCATATTAACCCTATTTTTTTTATTTAATACAATTAGAAGCAGATACACATGTATGTATACATGCATAATTGTTTTAACTTTTTTATGTATAACGTTTTTTATGTATTATATTTGAAAGAAAATGTTGAATTTTGTACTGACTTGTTTGACAGGTTTCGCTCATCACGAGCATTTTCAACTGGTTTCGTTTATATCCTTCACAGTTTTTAAAAACCTTGGTACGTATTTTCCAAATGAAGCTGACTATATAGAAACGGACTTCGTTTAATTTTCAATCGACAATTGAATGAACATAACCTTAAAATTTGTATGAGTACCTTGTATCATATAACGTAGTACAGTGGAACCCCGATCTCGCATTGTTCGTTTTCCCGCATGGATCGTTTATTTTTTATAGTAAGAACAATGTAAAAGAATCCCGCATTAATCGTTCCCCGATTTACCGTTTTCCTCGATTTATCGTTTAAATATTTTGGTCCCGTCACGAATATTATCCCGATTGACCGTTTTCGTACAATATTTTTCATAAATAGTTTTACATCGCATTTCGTTTCGCGTTTTCTTTTGCATGGATCGTTTATTTTTTACTCGACCAGGACCCCGTAATAACAATATTTAATAACTCCACATGTATCATTCCCCGATTTACTGATTTCATCGATCTATCATTTAAATATTATCGCCCGTCCCAATTATTATCCCGATTGACCGTTTTTGGAGAATATTTTTTTTTTCGCTCAAATAGTTTTACATTACAATTAGTTACATAAATAAATAAGTTTTTTGAAAATTAAACATTTTTTGTTATTATTTGAAGATTTCCCGTATTATCGGTTTCCCGCATTATTCGTTCATTTATAACGGTCCCTTGAAAAACGTAGAATCGAGGTTCCACTGTATTCCTATAGCGTAGTCCCAATGTCTACTCTATATGGGGTCGACTGTACTATTGTTGAAATAACAATTTTAATTAAAAATAATATATCATGCTTACTGTTGCAGGAAAAAATAATATTTCGTATTCTTTTACGTATATAACGAAGGTAGTTACTTAGTTCTTTGCATACTTACGGAGCGTGCATTAAACGTATAAATGTGTCGCTCTCTCGCTATAAAAAATCCTTTCTCCCAAAAACAGCCTTATTCCTCGGGCTTATTTTAATTTTTGTAATTCTCTCCGTCTCGAATGGGGCGGATTAAGGAGATGGTTGACGAGATTACATTTTTTACCTTGTCCTAGATAAAATGTGTACCTAACAGAATACTGTTTTTATTTTTTCCAGAGCTCGAGTGCTTTCAGCTGAATCCCAGTTTATTATAGTCGCTTTTACAATGATTGTTGCCTTAACTTTACCAAATGACAAACAATTTGACACAACAACGTGAAATATAATATAATCAAACTATACACATTTTTTACATAATAAAATAATCTGAAGTAGATAATATAATCTTATACCATGAATAATTTAAATTTGAATCGTTCAAATTATGTAAATTCACACAAGTTTTGACACTAACGATCCAGGTTTCGCCTTTCGGCATCTTCAAGCGCTTAAGCCCACGGACGAACTTGAACTGACGTTTAGTAAATGAATGTATCGTGTTTATATAATAAATAAATGTATCACTGAGTCTAAAGCCATTGCTGGCGAAAAGGATACGTCTGAAGATGCCGAAAGGCGAAACCCGGGTCGTTAGTGACAAAATCCGTGAGAGTGTACATAATTTGAACGATTCAAATTTAATATTGAACATCCACCAAGCACCTTCAGTCGAAATCTTAAATTATATCAATATACTTACCTATATACAGTTTAAGTTTAAAAAATTGGTTTTCAAAAGAATTTTCAATCGTTGTATATATTTGGCTCAGTTGACTAATGAGTTTGCCGACCACTGGCTTAACCGATCATGAAAAACTGTACATTTCGATTTGGTAAATGTCTTAATTTCTTTCTCAACAAAAAGTGCTATATTTTTGGATAATTAAACAGTACTTTGGGAAAAAATATAAATAAAATTTACATTGAAAATAATATTTTTCTTTTTTCCTTGTTTGCTCTGAAAACCATTTTCAGACTAAATTTATCGCAATAATTGATATCGAAGTTATACTTTATTCATTTAGCCAAGAGCCATTTATCAAATTGTTTACTTATGAAATAATACCAAGACGCTGAAATATTTCATCATTATCAATACGTAGTATCTTTATTTATAGTAAGTGTAAAACAGACAACTGGCATACATAATTAACTCTGTGAATGGTATTCAGGAGGCAACCCGATATTTTGATGGAGTTTGTATTCAAAAGTCGTCCGTCGATAATTCGATAAGAAGGCAGCAATGAAACTAGGACGAACCTTTTTTAACTATTGAACCAAATAATTATATATTTTTTTTAATTACTTAAATTAAAGTGTTATTGGCTTTGATACCTCTATAGTAAGGATTTAAATATAATATTTACAACAATGCATTATTTTATAATTATTTGAGAGTAATATATTGTATAATTAATTTTGACATTTCGCACTCCATTGTTACAAATTGATACACGTTTTTCGCTTCGTTATGAAGCATCCTTAGTAGAAAATGAAAAAAACCCCGCCCTTCATTTTGTAATCTATATCTTAAGAATAACAATCAGTTTTATTTTATCGGAAGGCTGCGATAGTTGCCTGATGTTACTTCTTAAAGGGGAGAAACAATTCAACACTACAAGTGGACAAAAACAAATTTATTAAATTTAATTTTATGAATGAATTTATGTACACAAATTTACCGCCGAATCCATCGTTATATTTTATGGCATTATTTTTTTTTATATAGATATAGTAAAATTAATAGTTTCCTAATTACATATTACAAGAATTTGAGGAGCGAAGCCGCTAATCGTTTTTTAACAACATTTCATTGACTATTCAAGTACTCTATCATTTTTTGTTAAATACTAAAATATTTTTCATTGACGGTAAAATAAACATTTTTGGAAAAAAAATATTCCCAATATCAACAAAAAATATAAAAATTTATTGTTTAATTTAACGAATCATGTGGTTGTGTACCCATGAGACAGACAAAATTGTAGCGTCTGCTGCCTTTGAACCGCCCTTGGCGATATCTGGTATTGACTGTTGCTTACTTTCAGTGACTTCTAAACAATGGTAAATAGTAAATACAGTTTAGGTAACTGCAATTAGTAAAACATTTAAAACATTTAAAACAAATTAAATAGTAATATCATAGTTTTCTCACTAAGTGACATTAACAAAGGATTAGGTTTAAAATTCTTCTTACACATATATTACGACGCATGTTTATAATATAATACCCTCTTTTGGTATCTCTGATGTGGTCACAACATGAGAATTAAGTCATTTTTGAGATATTTTGGACAAGAATGGTTTTTTCTTTCAAATTTCACTAGCTTACCAATTTTTTTAGTAAGGTTTAACAGTATTTTTCGGATGTTGATATGTTTTTTGTGGACATGAAGTAATAGATAAGATGCGTATTATTATGTAATGTAAAGTTTATTTGTTGGAACTTATTCGTTGACTTCCTTACCAATTTCCTAAATGATTTCATTTTTTACGATGATTTTCCTGCTGTACTAATTCCAATGTACCAAATTTATATATATTTTTACCATATCCGCTGCAAACGTGAAGCATATATACTCATAATAAAGTTTATTTCAAAAGAAAAGTTTCTACAAGAACTGCCTGTTACTCAGTTGCTCAACCTCTCTTAGACACGACTAGTGGTTAATCGCTATAATATCGGTAGAAAAGTGGAGTTCAACACATCACCAACAAACAATATAAGTAAGATTTTAAAATTAAATTTTGTGCAGCTAAATATATTAAAATAAAACTAAAGATATTTTAAAGTGTTTTATGTTATGCGATTATTTTAACTGGACGACTGCCACATACGAGATATCTCGTCAAATTGTTCGTACCTAACTCGCCAGAGACCAGATATCTTCAAGTCAATACCTAATTAAGTTACTAATTGCAAATTATAGCCGGCGTGCTAGATACAGATGTACTTTTTTCTACGGCAGCCAAACACTTACACATAAAATTAAACCAAATTGATTCATATTTTTTTTGTATAATCAATTATAGTCTACTCTCAACTTATTTCTAATAGTACTGGTTTAAAAGCCTAATGCCTAATATTTTTTTAAGATTTAAGATTTTTTAAGTATTTTTATACCTCAGGTTGAAAGAAAAAAAATATATATAACCAAATACATTTTTAATGTAAGAATTATTGCTAAAAACATTTTGAATAATATTAAATAAAATAATCTATCTTCCTATATTTATATTTCCACATCAAAAACTTCTCACGGTTAGAGATTGTAATATGAAAGAAAAATATTTTCCCTGCCTTCCTAATCATTTCATATGTATGCATAATTCCATTCTACGTGCTATGTGCTGCAAGTCTACGATAATAAAACGCCGTCATAATCCTTCGAAGCCTCCTTTTGTGTTGAGCGGATAATTTATCCGGGTTCGTATATCACTTTTACTAAATGCAATACCTCGTACACCACCATCAAGTGATGCGTATATAGATAAGAAAATCGTTGTCTACAGTTAATTACTTAATAGTATATATTATATATGAACACTCCGAGTCGTTTAGAACAATGCTTCTCAACCTGGGGTCCGCGAAAAAATCGAGGATTTCGAATTCGTCGGTGAGCTAAATAAAAAACGAGTTACAATTGAGGAGGGCCGCGGATTTTTTTTTTTAGATTTAGGGGTCGTGGAACGAAAAAGGTTGGGAAGCACTGGTTTCGAACATAGTTTCTCAACCTTTGTGGACCCGTGGCCCTTCTTGAGTCTCATATTTTTCCGTGGCCGCCATATCCGTTTTTTATATAATAATATAAGTTTTTCGAAACCAAGTGAGAAGTCGAAAGATTTCAATTCTTTAAAAATTTTGGTCGGTAGTAGATTACGGATTTCCCAAAATGAATCAACGGGAGACGTTTTTTTAGCTCTTCCAGGATTTGCCCGTGGCCTCCCAAAGTGTACGGTGGCGCCCCTAAAATTATTATTTCTCTGTGGCCTTCTTTTAATATGCTGTGGCCCCCAGGAGGGCGCCTGGCTCACGGTTGAGAAACCCTGGTCTACAATGATGAATGAAATGCTTAAAAAATCCAAGAAAATGTCAATAATTTTCTGAAAACTGTTTTATCGACAAAATTAAAAACTTTAAAAAAATAATTACTATAAAAAATCACTTTATATGATTAACACATTCTCGATATTCTTATATTTAATGAAAAATAGTGTCCATCTGAGACATTATAGTTTTTCTCCGTTCCCAATGTAGAGTGTATGGATACTTGATGGAGTTTGCTTTTTTGAAGAAACTATGCCTAAGACAGAACTTGTGATTAGCTAATCGGTTTCGCATTTTTGGGATACAATACGTAGGAGATAATTTTAAACATCGTTAAATAATATTTGTTAAAATTCAAAGCGCGTGAGATAGAAGATATTGCATTTATAAAATAAACATGCCATATGTCTGTGTTATTTCATATTCTCCCTTTATTGTTTGCGTCGGGGTTTATATGAAAGGGGAAAATGAAGTATTATATATGGGAATATTTTGTCAATATGATATGATACATCGCGTCAATGAAGAGGAGTGTTTAAGTAATTTATGCAGGTTTGATATATTACAATGTAAAATTGCATAGTACATAATTTAGCATTTTTTTTGGACATCAAATTTATAGAGCTTTAAGTACCAGGACACGTTAGCGTCAAAGTTCTTCGAGTCTCTTTCATCGCTAATGTTTTGAAAAGTTATATTCCCTTACTATTGTTGCAGACGGAAGGGTTTGATCGCTACAGAGGTTATAAACCACTAGTGAAGCCAGTTTACGGAATAAATAAATTAGCATGGTTAAGTCTGTAAAAATTCTAGTTGTGATTTAAAAATATATTTTATGTCCACAAAAATATTACTTTTTTTGCCTATTAAAATATTACATATATTGCCTTAAAAATTTATTATGATTATCAATACAATCATTATTATGATTGTCAATAAAGAATTATTGGAAAATATATTGTCGTATAGGTCGTTTGAAATCTACAATCAATCATAACGAATTATAAAAATATAAATATTTTTGGCGAATTATAAAAGATTTCTTAATAAACACTTTTTAACTAATTACATGTAATTTATTTTATAATCAATACCAGCTTTGCTGATCTCAAGCATTTTCAACTAATCAGTGCTTATTTTTTTTAATATAAAATTTTTTATCCACTTAGAATTGACAGTGAACACAGATAATTAATAAAATATATTCATATTAGTTTTTGAGTCATTTATGTTCTCAATCAGGAGAGTATTGTTTGTAACGAAGACTAACTGTAAATCAATAGATCAACCTATTTTTTTAAAGATAATTAATATAGAAAGATATAGGAAAGGAACGACTTCTATCTAGTCGCACTAGTTTTTAAGAACGTATTTTTGTTATAAAAATGACTGGAACTTTATGATTGAAATTAATGGGCATTATTTCAGGTTTATTGTTAAATTGTGTATACCAGAATTATTAAATATTTATCATCAATACGCATGCGTAATTGTAAATATAATTAATCTTTTAAGCACAAAACGGTGTGTTTCAATTGAAGTAATGTATAATTAATATAATGATCATTAAAAGATTTAAATAGAGATCAAAAGTTTTAATTCTGTAGTGGCTTGGTAAATACTGTTAACCCATTTAGATTAGTTCTAAAATACTTCTTAAATAAAACGTGCTAAATGCTTTCAAGCCTTAAAGCTCTCAGCCAGATAAAAACAATAATTGTAATCCGAGAGTGATGATTACGCCATTCTCCTACATTCAGAGAGGCGCAGACTAGCATAGAAAGTAGTTGTAGGTATAAAAAGGGGTTACGTCCTTTGAAATGGTGATTCGCTTAGTGAACTCATCTTCTCTCGACCTTAAATCACTTCCCTCCCCGAGCAGGAACATAACCATATATTGGATCTCTCACCCTTCCTTCTCAATTCAAAGATTGCCTATTGGGCTAAATTGAGTTCGGGATCTAATCTGTTTTCTTAACGTTTACTAATTTACGATTTTATATTTAATACAAGCAAAAAAATAATGTTATATGTTGATGTTTTCTATAATATTTAATTTTAGCGTGATTTTTACGATCGAGATTGAGATAAATTAATTAGTTTAGTTTATCATACTCCACAAAAAATACTATTTCTTTCTAAAAATATTTACATATTTATTAATTGAAAGATGAAGATGACATTTTTGATCGGCAAATACTGTTAGATTTTTTTTTAAATAATTTTAATGGCTCAGGGTATTTATATTTCACTCAATTTTAGTATTTATATTTCAAGTATTGAAATTTATAATTAGTTATTTAGTTTGTTTTTTTGTCCAACATTGTTACTTCGTATGCGGTTCTAAAAATTGTGTTAAGCATCCTCAGACAAAATATCACAAAGTGTACCAACATAATAAAAAGTTTTAATTCTTAAGTTATGTTTAAAACAATGAAGACCGGGGTTTTTTTTTGTTTTCTACTGAGGATGTTTCTAAAAAAAACAAAATACGTATAGTGGTTTGTTACACAACATCTGACAAATTTATTTAATATAATTTTATACTAAAAATAAACTTAACCACTAAGTTAACGTTGAAACTATTCTAATAATCTTACTATTATTTCTTATTATTAATACTGTAAACATTTTGAACTGTTTATTGAGATAAATTTAATTTTAAAAAGATGTCACAGTGTAACTGAGATACCAGTTTTAAAACGGTTTATTGTTGAAAAATAATTAAATATTAGACAGTGATTTTCTGGTAATGGTGTGATAGCTATAAAAATATATAAGTAATTAGACATAAATACAATTCTATGTATTATGCTTTTCATACATGTGTACGAGGGTATTAGATGTACGATAATCTACGACTGTGAACGCACCCTCGTTCCTCCTTATTCCAGGGATATAAATCATATTTTGTTTTTATTGACTACTATTAAATACTAATGACAGTAATTTAGCAGACGTGGTTAAAAAATCGTAAATAGCGGTCGACGTTTATATCTCATCATTTTAGCATAGTGCTAAAAATAATGCAAATTATTCTTCCATTATTTTGAGTTTCTCAAATTTTCTATTATGAAAATCTTAATATAATAAATATGCAAGTGTTCCACAGTGATAAGGAACGATCCTTGTGCCCGTTTATTATTATCTGCTCTGCCAGAATTTGCTTCCTTTAATAATTTTCCTGCAATTCGGTTCGCAGCAGATTTCATCTTTTAACTTATTCTTATTACAAAGGGACTAAAAGTTTAAAGTCGTGAGATGCGGTGAAAGTTAAACTCGAGCAAAGGATGATGAACAACGCATTTTAAAGCGTCCGTGTAAAAGCGAGATAAGTCATAGTTGGCATAAGAGAACTACAAATAAAGCCTCAGATTAACTTGTGTACTATTTAAGTTAGCGATTGTACGCATAACTCAAACTTTCTTATGGTTGTTGTAATCAAAACAATATATTTATAAACAAAAAGAGATGTTCGCCAGGTAGTTTTACTACTTAATTTTATTCGATTGTAACATTGGCTGTATGTTAAGTTGAACCGTATTATTATACTCACATATATACGATATCGTTCTCCATTAACAGTTACCGTTACACCACGTTCACGTTCAAGAGCTAATGATTCCTTGAGACCACATAGAGTACTATAATGACACTTTTAATACATGCGTATGTGACTGATAAATAATTGGAGGATTTTATAGCGCCCAAAATTGACTGTATTGTCCATTTATTAACTTAGCTATTTAAACGGAAATGGGCCTCATCACTTATCATAATTCTTTCATGAGGATTAAACATATCATGAGCAAACTGTAACAACTAAACAGCATACATATGTACGGTGTCGTAAATGGTCTTGTACAAGAAGCTCTGTTGTTAATTAAATTTCAAATGCGAACGAATACAAATCTTTATGCATAATTTTCCAAAAAATTATTGTCTGAAATAAAATTTCTTAAGCACAGTTATTGATGTTAATAGATTGTTTTGTACACTTTCTTGGGCATCAGCTATTTTTCAGCTGACTCGTAAGTTGTGGTAAAACTTGTGTTACTCTGCTACAAAGTTTATTTTTCCAAAATCATTCTTTAAACAATTTTGAATTTTGATTTTATGGAAAATTATTTCCATCCAAAACTTCACGTGATTTTCTTATCGTAACAATAATTGATAATTGACTTTGATAAAATGTTTCTACTATAAAAACACATTGCTTTATCGATGTTTTTACTTCACGACAGCCAAATATGAACTGTCAAAATTCATGTTTACCAAAGTGGTGACAAAACAAAATAGTAAAACTTCCCGGCGAACACTTTGTATTAGACAGTTGCATGGTTATTATTTATTGATTAAAAGATTCCATTATAAACATTCAAGATTTAAATATGAACGTATTTTTTCAATTATTTTCGCTCGTAAATATGATGTTTATTGGTTATATATTTTATCTGAAATTAGTTTAATGAAATCTAAAAGCCAGTTTTCTTTTTTATGGTTGCTCAAAAAAGAACGATGGGGCTTGTAGAAAAGAGGAATTCATAAATCAATGCCAATCAGTATCAATTTGTTATCCTGCCAAATTTCAAATTCTAATTTGACATAGCTCGTTCTTGCATAGATTCCCTAAATTTATGAACTCCGCCAATTATTTTAGTCCGCCTCAAAATACGGAGAGTTTTTACTTTCTCTAATTAACGCTAATTAAATACGATCTATGATAATTTAATTTTCTCTCATCCTTAAGATGAAACTAAAATGTAAGGTTATATCAAAAATACATTGTTGCAAAAGTAATTATACAAACCGTTTCGCTAATAACTAATTAAAATTACAATTGCTATTTTTTTCCAATTCAAAATTTCATCCGTTTTTTGAACGCTGTGAGTTTCTGTTTTTCGGTCCAGGGCCTAAGTCCTTAGCTTATTTAAGTATAATGATATTTGAAATAACGTTGTATTAAGTTTGTTTGTCGACAATTCTTACCGTCTTCTTTATTTATATGTTTATGCTAAGTCAGTGTTTTCCAAAAAAATTCATACCACGGCCCCTTAAATCAGAAAAAAATAATCTGCGGCCCCCATTTTTTACGATCCGCGTTCAACGACTTACACATACACTAAAATGGAAAATGGAAAATGATATAATGGAAAATTATTACAGATAAAATGGGAAATACCATAGTTACACCACATACGTTAAAAACATATAAGATTCAAGTTATCAGTAATAAATTTATGCCGATAGACGCTTTTTGATGGTAATATATTATTTCAAGAGTGCTAAAAATGGATTTATAAATAAATTTACTGTTGTTCGAAAGCAACAAGTTGGAAATGCGGATGCTCAGCATTTGCAATATGCACAATTATTTAAAATATTGCAGCCATTTTTCAGTCCTGCAGTGAGTTGTAACGATTTCAAAAAGTCATACTTCAATCTTGCAAAGTTGTATGCCACACACGATAAAACTTTTCATTGTATCAGAAACCATTTTATACACAATTCAATTAAACTAAAACTTTTGCTAACTTGATGATAAACTGGATTTGATGCGGTATTTTGTAATGTTGTAATTATACATTTTTTCCAGTTTTTACTGTGTAGCTAACGTAATTAATGCGGAGTTCATTTTGTTAATAATATAATATCTAATTTTTAAAATAAACCAATACCTATTACACATACTTTTAAAAAAATAAATTAAACCAAGGTGTCATAATATGCTTAGTAAACTCGCTTAAAAATAAATTATAAAGACTCATGCTAAAGACTTTGAATATTAGTTTTAAAGATCAAAATTCGACATTGACCTTGCTAGGAGTTGAACCAAGACCCATCTAATTGTAATGATCATACTAACGGAAGTGTAATGTTGCTTTTAGTTTATCAACGTATATTTTCAGTGAGAAATGTTATTAGAGAGGATAAGGTGTAGTACTAAAGGATAGTAGTGAATAGGGCTTATACTAAAACCGGCTTTTGAAAAATCTGGTTTTCGAATGTCAAAATTGTTAGAATACCGGTTTTATCCGGTTTTCGAAGTTTTACAAAAAATGGATAATTCAATAAAAAAGCGAGATAAGAGATAAAAAATTTTACGTTGTTTATTTAGATACATAATAATACACAACAATAAATTATTTGGTGTTACTCTTCAGAAAATATGATTTAAGAAAATAAAGCGTCTACTGATTGTTTTGTAACAAAATTTCCTGATATTGAAAATACCCTTTCGCTGGGTAATGATGTGGGGCATATGATCCAAATTTTCTGTCTTTTTGTTTATAGACTCGTTTATGGAAAATTCGGTAAAACCGGTTACGAAGTTGAAAAATCGGTTTTCGAATGTCGCAAATTTTGCCAAAAAACCGGATTTTAAAACTGGTTTTTGAAAACCGACTAGCTCTAGTAGTGAATATAACTTATCACTCTCATTATGTTCTATATAAGCTTGTGACTTTGGATAAAAGCTTTTTAATGTTAACATATATTGTTTGTTACTTCGCTTATGTCCAAGTGAGTAAAAAAATACAATATGCCTTATCAGAAAAGGGTTTAAATGTATTAATAGTTTTATTCAGGATTTCAGATAATCACTCTCATCTTTAAATATTTTTTTTTCTAATTGATTTGTAGATATTAAAATTGGTAAAAAAATACCATTTTTAATAATTTTGAATCCATTTTTTTTCTTTTTGTATGGCTTAGCTTTCAATTGCTTCTGTGAAGTGAAGGCAATCCATTCTATAATAATTTACGATGCAATGCAAAGGTGGAATCCAACGGCTCTCAAATTTATTAGTGACAGCTTTTATTTTACTTATTTTTCTAGTACCCATTCGCTGCCGGAAGTATGGAACGTATCCGGTAAAATATGAAAATTGCTGATGGCGCTATATATCTCGATAAACGTGTCGTATAATGATTTGTAACGTCAAAAATAAATTTAAATTAACTCTTCCTAAGTAGGAGCATTCTTTGTTTATCATAAAATACCTTCTTTCTCTTATGGATAAAGAAATATATTATATAAACAAGAAAGTTGCTGAAATGAACAACATTCGGTAATATTTTTTTATCTTTGTAGAATGATAATAATGTAATTGTTTATTATTCTGATAGAAGATCTCTAACGAACTAAATATCCATGATCACTCATATATAATCAATTAATTATATCGTCATGTGAAAGGTGATGAATGTAAAAGGTTAATTTGCCTGTTTTTACTCAATATTCATTTCGAGGGAAGAATTTACCTTTTTTTTGTTATCTATGTTCGCTCCCAATGTGGAGCATATGGCTTTCTTATAAGGGTATCTCAACAGAAGTTTTCCTATGAGAACTGTTAGTTACTCAGGAGTTCAAACTCCTTTTTTCATAGAGAGTAGGAATAAAGGGTTATGATAACATGGCTAGTTATTAGCTGATCGCTCTTAGGGTAGAATGTGTAGGAGGAAATTCAAGATATAACATTTATCCATACCTTTGGACAGAAATCCATAATTCAATTGAAAATCAATTTATAAAAGTTCTCCGTAATGGGATTCGAGCCCGTGACCTCCGTAATCAAAGCCAACGTCGTTGACAACGCAACCACAGCAGAATGCGACGTATCTTCAGATAAACTATCAACGGTTATTTACGAACAAACTAAAGATTAAATATAATTTTTGATTTTTAATGACAAAATAGAGGTTGGAGTTTTTCCTTTCTACTAAACGTAGTAAGGATTTAGATTCAAACTTTAATAGTAATATTATAATAAACAGCTATAAATTTTGGGAATCAATAAAATCATTAACAGAAATGAATTATTGGTAAATACCATTTTAAAGCAATAGAAAATAAGACTTCAGTGTATATTTAAAATACCTTATGTGTAGATATTTAACAATGATTCCTGAGAGTTTTTTTATTATTGTATCGAGCATAAAACCTCCAAGAATAGTTTTCAAAACGCTGAGTCAGTCATATCCAGTTAACGCTTACATGAATAAAACGAATAATCGACAAAAGCGATAAATTTTATTTCGTCCTGTGCGCCGGCAGATGTTGTACCGGTCGCCCTTCAACATCTCGAGCGAACAAAAACCGTTTGATATAGAAAGATATCTTAATTGTGTCCCATTCTTCTGGGTCATCAACTCATCGCGCGCAGAACAGCTTTCATTCACGGGAATAATGGGCATGTGTCAAACGTTGGACGGGCGCAGTGTAAGGAGAGTCCTTAACTTTCCCGGATCCACTAATGAGAATCGTAGGATGAAATATTACGTTTTATTATGGCACAAAGAAAATGAGAAAAAATACTAGTAATCCAGACTACGCTAGATTTGAGTGGTTATCGTATATAATTATATATATTATTTTTTGAGCTTCTGTGTCATTCATTGCATACTTAGTCTTTGAATCGTTTTGCGTTATGATTTATCAAATACTGGTAGCCATTTGTTCGGAAATTATTTTCGCTTCAACAGTATCTTTTCAACAATTCAACCTTCACCAATAATTTGTAGAATTTTAACGTTTTGAGATTATTAAATAAATTTATTTATTAAAAAAAAACACGATATTCCTTTATAATTTATTTCCACTCTATTTTAAAAGGTGAGGACTGGTTTTGGTCATGGCAAGCATTGTCAACTAATAAGAAATATAATTAAACAATGCTATTTATACAACAACAAAATTACTAAACGACTAAAAGATAATAAATAATAATAACTAATAAAAGACTAAACGTACAAGCAGAATTTTAAGGAAGAATCATAGTTACGAATAAAAAAAATTGAGAATCTTAGGTTTTTTAAACAGTTATACCTAACCATTAGATCTCTTTACAATATTTAGAACATATGTTCCCAATCTTTTTCGGGTGGCGACCCCTTTTTATAAAAGCCATGTGACCCGCGGCTACGATGCAATTGAAAAAGGCATTTTTTTCTTTTAATAAGGTTATTTTAGTTGACTGTAGTTTTAGTTTTGTTGTTCAAATCCAAAATCGAAAAAAGTTAGCGAACCCCAGAAAACTCGTCGCGACCCCCTTGGACTACGCGACCCATAGGTTGGGAACCTGTGACTTAGAATAAACTTTTGATATTATCGTCGATCAAGAGTTGTCGGTAATTTTCTCATTTGAAGAAAACCACAATAGTAAAAATACTTTAATGTTCTGTAACTAAGCCAAACAACATTTATTATATTACTTAAATTTCATTCGTCCTTACCATAATGTAGTAAACACAATTTATAAAAAGATGTTTCGGTTAGATAAACTTTTGTTTTCACAAAATAAGTATTTTTTAAGCTATTCTACAATGTTTTCTTGAAATAATGATCATAAATGATTACATAGACGGTCAAATTACACTGTCTATGTCTGGCCCATAAATAATTTGATAAAAAACCAATTTCTATATTATTACTGTTTTAAAACAAAATTTTGAGAAAATTGTTTCAGAGTAGATGAATACTTAAAATTATCTACAACGACAGGGAGACAATTTGAACATCTATTCAGTGTTTTTGGAATGAATTAAGTCCATAAAATAAGAATAGTTTTTTTTAATGGAATCCTTTTCAAATGAAATATTTAATTAATGATTTTTAACTCAGTTCATACAAAAACTTAATGTCTTCATTGTGCAATTGTACGCGATGAAAATCGTTCACTAATTAAATATTCATTAACCAAACCAATACTATGTTTTTATTTTACTCTCTTAAAAACATCAAACACTAGACTGAGTTGCATTAGGTTGTAAAATAAGTTTTGAGCAAATAGGCAACGGTCTAACTGCCGAATGGTGACCTCACGATTTTTTTTATACAATAAAATATATGAAATTTGTATACACGCTCCTTTAATTTTTAAGAATAACTTCAATGGAGATGAATTGAAATGGTGTCATTTTGAAAAAAGACGTATTGTGATAACAAACGATTTAAATAGCTTAAAGATTTTTTTAAATCCATGTTCGCTCCCAATGTGGAGCATATGTCGTCCTAATGGAGGTATCTAACAGAAATTTTTCTATGAGAACTGTTTGTTACTCAGTCGGCCAACCTCTCTTTTACAAAGAGAGTAGTAAGGATAGAAAGATAAGGCTAGGATAGAAATTGTGGTTAGAAAGATATTCGCTTATATTCGTATAACCAAAGGATAGGAAGTAGGGCTTATACAAAAACCGACTTTTGAAAAAACCGGTTTTTGAATGTCAATATTGTTTGGAACAAAAATGGATAATTCAATTAAAATAGCGAGAAAAGGTTCATTTTTTTATATTGTTTAGTATACATAATAATGCACAACAAGAAATTATTTTGTGCTACTCTTACTAGAAAATATGATTTAAGAAGACACAAAGCGTCCACTGATCGTTTTGTAACAAAATTTCCTGATATCGAAAATACCCTTTCGCTGGGTAACAATGTGGAGCATATAGTCTTTAAGCCATCAAATAAAAGATCCAAATTTTCTGTCCTTCTGTTTATAAACTCGTTTATGCTAATTCGGCACAACCGGTTACGAAGTTGAAAAACCAGTTTTCGAATGTTACACATTTTGCCAAAAAAAATTGCCGGTTTTTGAAAACCGACAAGTTCTAATCGGAAGGGTAGGAGAGATTTTTTAGAATTCACAAAAACCCAAGACTTTGAATAATATACGAATTATTTATGCATATTATTTTGGATTCATATACCATTTCTTCAAATAACGCACTCGTTTTATTTGTCGAAAGTTTTAAAAATATAAATGGAAGTTTTCTCTAAAATTCGAGTAAGAAAACATCCGTTTTCTTATTATAATGAAAAAGTCTAAGTTTCTTTTTACGTAGAATTCTTGAAAATGTCATAAACTCGTGTTCCTTGAGTTACTATTTATTTCTTAAGAAAAAAGCTCTTCTCATTTACGCCATCGTTCTCTGTTCGGGCTAGTGCTTTCATTTTATCAAACCTAGAAACACTTACTTTTTCATTCATAGTTGAATCAAAGAAAAGGTTAATTTGAATTCAATTATTAGCAAAACAAGGTTTAATACATTTTAAATAAAGACATTTTTTTACACTTGGAAATAATAAAGTATTGTAAATTATAAATACTTTATATCAATCATTTGTGGAACATATGCACTCTTAATGGAATTTATCTCAATATACGTGATTCTAAGAGAATCTATTTCAATATATGTTTGAATCGTTCAAATTATGTACATTTTCACAGATTTTGTCACTAACGACCGGGTTTCGCCTTTCGCCCGGCATCTTCAGGCGTTCAAGTGCACAGATGAACTTAAACTGACGATTCAAATTTAATATTGAAATTTCACCAAGCACCTCAGTTGAAATCTTAAATTATATCAATATAAGTCTTTTTACGCAACTATTTTTACAAAGAGAGTACAAATAGAAGAATAGGGTTTGGACAGAACTAATAGTTAGCTAATCGCTCTCGATACGTTCCGTTTTTAGGATATGATGGGTGGGAGGGGAATTCAAAACATCACAAACATCCATGCCTTCGAAATTCATAAATCGATCAATTTATAAAACTATCGGTACTGGGATTCAAACCCGTGACCTCCGTTACCGAAGCTAACGATGTTGACTATCGTCCACGCAGGTGACATGAAAATTATCTCGTGAGTATTCTAGATGAGGCCTTGGGAACGAAAATTAACTGTTGCTTTTCTTCAATTAAAATTTTAACAGAAACAATACTGAAAATGTATTTTCTCTGAAAAAAATAAAATTTAGTTTATATTATGTGATATTAAAATTCTTTATTATTTTTTTATGTAATTATTTTTAGCCAAAATAACTTATTATTATATTATAGTATTATATTATGATGATACTCATAAATAAGTACCTTGTTTTGAGCTCAGTAGAAAGCTGTACAATTTTCTAGGTAAAAGGGAACAACCCTAATAATTCAAAGGCTTACATATAAATTAGCTGCTATTTGTAGGGAAGCTGAGCTGTCATCAGTATTTCCACCTGATTTGGATTATCCCCTATTGCTATGACGAGGCATCTAATTTATTTGTGCCAACTGACACCAGTATTAGGTTTGTCACAATGAATGTCTGATTATAGAAAGATTTCAAACTAAAATATATTAAAATACAATACATAATACAATAAAATATATAACTACAATATAGCAAAAAAAAATCTTAAGTATTTACAATAGTTGCACAAGAAAATAAAAACCATTTTGGCACGATGTTGACAGTATTCTGTTGAAACTGAATAATTCATTTTTTCTTGATATCAAAGAGTTTTATCAATGAAGTCACCTATATATGCAATATTTTTATAAAAAAAAAATTATAACTTCAGTCATTCGAAATTTTAATTCAGATTGAATTGCTTAAGTTACTAAAAATATTCAAATGTGTAAGTCACTTTCGTAATAATTATGAAAAATATTCACAGATCAATTGAAAAAGTATTTTTGAATTTTCTACGATCTTTTTTACAATTTTGATAATTTTATTAAATACCCTTTTAAATAATTAGAGTATTTTTCAATTTAAATTTTCATAGATAATAAATGATCAATGGATTTTTTTAACAAGTTATTCCATCTCTACGACCTGATTGATTATCAAGATAAGGTAAAAGCTGCTTAATAATCGTATAAACTTTTTAAAGAAATTCTCATTAAACGGATGAAAAAAACAATTTTCTAACGAATTATCTTAGTAAGCCTAGTATAACAGAAATCTAAGAGGAATCTAAACCACTCAGTCACCTCCACTAACGATCAACAATAAATCATATCCAACTATAAAATTAAGGAAAATCTAAACAACTTCAATTTATTTTTTCTGTGCTCATGTTGGCGAAAATCCAAAAACCTTTTATTACAATGTACTTTATGAGTTGAAAATACACTAAAAAAAACGTCATAAAAAAATTGCTGCGTTTAATAAAGAATGAAGCATTGTTTGCCGAGAAAATTATTTTAGATTCTCATTGCCAAGAATGATCGTTTTTTTACATGAAAAAACGATTTGAAAAACTATAAAAATAACAAAATTACTCAACAGAATAAATATTGTTTGCCAGGAAAAAATTATAAATAAACATAATTTTAAACATAAATATAATATTTTAAGATTTGTATCTTTGACAGTTAATTAAATTTATCCATAACATCAAAGGATTAGTCTTTGTCTCATCAATTCAAAAGTTCATAAACCTATCAAATGTTATCTCACAATTTCACAACAATGAAGATTAGTTATCCTGTAAAGATTAATATTTATATACGTCATTATTATTTGTTTCACTGGCATTTATAAAATCCTTTAAAACATATTGTCTTCGTTAATGTTGACTTGACAAGGGTTAAAAACAAGCCGACCTGACTAACGTCTATCATTCCTCCTCTACATTTTCATTTGACTTGATGCCGATGCTCAGATGTTTTATCTATGGGTCGCTTTAATAAAAATTTAAAACTTTTTATTTTAAAATCTTTATAAAATCATATTTGTTTCTAATTGACGAATTTCTGATCAAACCAATCACCAGTAATCATTTAAATTGCTTAGGTAAACTTTTTAATTTTTTTAATGGGATTTAAAAGATGCCCGTAACGTTTTACAATAAAGGAAAACACTGAAAAAAATGACAGTCGTCAAATTCAAGGTTTATAATCTAAACGGCAATTTCAAATAAATAAAAGTATATGCAAAAATTAAGGTTATCATTTCAAAATAATTAGTTTTAGAAGAATTAAAGTTTTTGTTTGATAACTTTTCGGCATCACGCCATCATGAATTGATCCCCCAGAGATATTTTTTTAAAGACGTGCAATTCAAAACACATCTAGAAAGATTCTTTGTTTTTTTATAATTATACATTTTAAGATTATATTAATGTTTTGGTAAGCCATAAATTAAATTGAATTAACAAATTAAAATATATATAAGGTAGCACTAAGATCTCTCATTTATATAAATATAAGATTTCTTTTTCAAACCATGTGTTTCTTATGTGTACATTAAGACCCTTAATGGTTTATCTCAACAGAATTATTTCCATGAGAACTATTTGTTACTCTAATACTCAACTTTTCTTTTTTAGAAGAGAGTTAGAACAAAATGATAGGACTAGTGATATTAGGTATACATTTAAAATGTAAGAAAGTATGAAAAAATATAGGTATACGGTTTGTGAATTATTTGACGATCAATCAAGAAGTGTAAACGTATTTAGTTGTAAAATAAGTTAAATAAAGGCTATTTTTGACGATGAATTCAGCTGTAAATTTGTGGAAGTTCATTTTTATATAAAATGAAATCAACTTGTCTCCCTTACATAATCAACAGCTCGACAATTTTTACATTTGAGGCGATAAGATACCGCTCTGAGAAAATGATTCTAGATTATCTTAACTATTTAATTAAAGTTTTCTTAAGTCATTCATTGTGTATTAAGCGGGTTGTAAGTGATCTGCTAACAATTTTGATATTGAAGCACGTGTCACATGTTGTAACACAATCAATGGAATAATAACAATGTTATCAAATTGAATTTTATATTATTATTTTTTAATCTGCTCTTTGTTCTTTCGTTTTGAAAAGAAAATATTTTCACTTAAGCATTGTTCAATAATTTCCAGACTTCAATATATAAAAAGAATTGTTTATATATAATGAATGGTTTTTCCATACATTAAAATCAAAGGTCACAACTATGAATAAAGAAGTTAAGAACCTCTGTGTACCGCAGTAAAAGTAAAAGCTAGAGCATACATTATTTAACATTTATTGAGAGACATAACTAGATAAATTCGAAATTCGGGTTGTATTTCTTTTCTTCAAATTTATTACGCCCGATAAAGTATACGAGACCCCACGCTGTGGAAGATAAATGTATAAAACTATCTAGTACTTACGCAATATATAATATTTATACTTGAGTGTTACTTTATTGCTATGATGGAAATACACTTTATTTTTAGTATGATGCTCTTGCATTTTGTTGTTTTCGTTCGACTTTGAAAAACAATTTACGTTACTTTTTAGCTCGTTATGAACCAAGAAAATCAATACAGTCTAAATAAAATAATGTGGAGAGCAAAATCAAAGCCAAGGGTAAATAATAAACAGTAAAATAAAAATCGGGAAATAAAGACGACAGTTTTCATTATCGTTAAATGTTGACAAATCAATTATCTCGCTTATTCATAAAATTTACATCGTTTTGTGTAATATCTTTCACAACTGCCGTTTTTTCTTTACATGAATATGTAAAATGCAGCTTTTTGTAACACAGCATGTGGAATAAGTTATCAATTTAAATTTTATATTATAATATATTTTGTATAAAATGAGGTGTATGCCCCTCAGCATTCAATCCTTAATCATATCTGTTGCAAAATTAAAAGTTGTTTCATTAGTGCCATTAAGTATCATTCTTGCTTATTATTATTTAAATTTTATTTTTTACGTGTAGTTATACCAATTCAATGTATTAAATTAACCTTTATTAATATCTTTATATTTTTAATTATTATTATTGTTGCCTATCAAATTGTGCCTAAAAACATGTATCTTAACTCTATCATTGAGGAGATATCGTCTTCGGTGTGATGCAGAAAGGAAAACAAGTTTATCGAATAAAATAAATAAATATACATAAGTATTTTGTATATTAATAGTTCTGAAGCCGATTCATGTATTAACTATCTATCTATCTATCTAATATGCTGTGAAGTATCTATCATTGTTTAAAAAGGCTACTTTAAGAAACTTGTTTAGCGTGTATAATAAATATTTTGAGACAAATGTCATTTACGATTCAATACAATACAATTAGAGTTTCCATTTGGATTTTTGTTTATAATTTTATCGTGCTAGTTCAAATAACGTCCAGTAATTTATGCGTCCTTGATGACTCAACACAGAAATGGTGTTGTAGAACAGCGACTGCCTATATTTTGTGGCTGAGTGCTAATTTATTATTCCCGCATTATTACTATACTATATATTATACAATTAGAAATTCATTTTTCAAACTTAATATCAATTTTTATTTGTAATTCAACATGTTTTACAATAGAAGATTCTCTAAACTCAATTTAAAAACGAAAATATTAATGTTATTAACTTAAATAAGTAAATATGAAATCCAACTATAATTATTCAACTATGTATTTTGTTTTTAATTGAAATGTTTTAACAAGGGTTAAAATCAATACTGACTTTTGAAGAATCAGTTATCAAATTCCAATATGTTCATATACGAACGGATTAATTCAACGAATTATTTATATTAAATGATGGTTCAAAAAAATAGAAAATGCAGTGTTGTAATCATACCAACCTTGTCTTCGAGAAGTGTAACCGAAAATGCACAGCGAATATATTTTCAAAATAAACCAACATATAATATTTTTAACGCATTCATTAATGTCTACTGACTATAAAACTAAATATTTTTCTCGTTTCACAAATAACGTACGTAATTTAATGTCAAAACATTTTTCATTAATTAATAGTAAAAAAAAATGCATATGTTAATTCTAAACAAGGTTACCAAGTTAAAAACCCGGTTTTCGGATACTACGAATTTCGCTAGAAAACTGGCAAGCCCTAGTCGTAACGTTACTTTCTTATATATCTGCTATTCTATACAACTCTTCACTGCGAAACGATTTTGCTTATATTTGCGTGTCAATAAAAACGAATCATCAAAAAACAAATTGACCTACTTCACTATTCAGGAATTCATATTTTTAGCACGCTAAATTAATAATTCTAATCAAAATTTTGTGTCATAGAATTGAATTACCTCACCTGTATTCAAATTAGGAAAAAAACCCAAGCAAAGAAAATCTTCTTCATATTAATGAACGTATCTCTGTTTTTTTCCGTGAGTAAACTCACCTATTTTTATATTCAAAAAAATAAAATTTATATGCATTATGTTCATCTTGAAAACTGGATGCAGTTTATTTTATATCAGTTGTTATTGTGAATACAGCCGTCATGAGCGTCAAGTCGACTTCTACGATGCAAAATGAGAATTTCATATCGCAAAGCAAACGAGCATTAGCTGTACCGCCGTAGAGCATAACTACGGAACGGAGACTACGAAACTGTGCCACGTTGAGACAGTATTCTACGACTGCTACGAGTTTTCTACGACAGCACAAATAACATTGTATAGTATTGTTTATCGTATTTATATGAATTAAAGAAAAACTAAAGCGTTTTCAATGACATCGAATTGATAGCATAAATTGTGAGAAAAAATGTTAAATGGCCTTTGTTGACATCAATTTATTGAACATTAGTCAGATAGTGTACATTGCTGCCTTATCAGCCATTTATAGTAAAAATTGCGCGAAATTTTATGGTTAAAAATGGGGACCTGAAAATTACATTTTTAAAAATCTGTCAAACTTGATTTTATTAACTGCACGAGTATAAGTATTAAACTTGTTTATCATTTTTTTATAATCAACTAGAGAATACACGACATGCGTTGCAATGAAACTCAAAGAAATAAAGTGTTCGTATTTTAATTGTGTTTATTGAAGTACTTTGGGATACACATTAAAATATTGTATAGAACAGCATATGACTGATAAAAAGAGAACTCACTATAAATCGAGCCCCGTTGTTGACTTATTGGCAGCCCACCGCTAGCTGTACTAATTTACAAACCTTCGCGGGTGTCCACACAACAATTAACCAAAGTTTTATCAGGATCGGATCAACGGTATAAGAACGCATACGGGACAAACAAACATTCATTTATATATATATAGTCAATTTACGTGAATGTTCCAAAAAGTTTTTCTTAATTTTATACATAGCTGGAACATTATAAGCTCTCAGACTCGCTTTAAATAAATACATGAGGAATGGGATTATACGTGGCTAGAAGAAGAATCTGTTTAATAGTACTGACCCAAATTTTGTGATAATACTGATTGCAAAATTAATTAAGGTTTTGATCTGTGCTAAGTTTAAGTATTTCCTACCTAGAGCTCTACACTGAATACTAACGTAGATAGGCAGCGTTATTTGAAAGGTAGATTGAGCGAGCAACGAGTCGCATCAGAAACAGATGACGTGCTGCTAATTACTGTCATCCCGCTGTACTCATTACGAACGATCTTCGTCAAAAGTACTTCAAAACGCGTACTGCCGTGTCGTTTACGCCTGTGTTCCGAAACTTTTTTGTAACCATGGACCCCCTACAAAGTGTCTAAAATTACAAGGGCTTCTTGTAAAAAAAAATTTTTTAGAATTACAATAATATATTATACAATATAATGCTAATTTTAAAAAGAATATTGGGGAAAATAAAATTAATAAAACATTAGAAATTAGTTAAAAAATAATACATAACACAACAATTAATAAAAACACAACACTCCTTTGTACTTTTATTGCACTATATTTAAAAGGTCAGAAAATAAAATGGAATAAAATACAAAGGAATATTGTGTTTTTATTAATATAATGCCTTTCCACTAAGTATTGACAGTGAACTCCCTAAAAGTAACACAACAATCATGAATGTTTTTTTTTGTTTACTTCGCTTGTGTTGTTTTTAAATGTTTTTTAACAACATGACTTTGCTAAAGTTTATTTCTCAATTGTTTGGTTTAATTTTAGTCATAACTGAAATATATTGATATAAATAAAATTAATAGATGCAGAGTTTAGTAATTGCAAACCAAAAATTAGCAGAACACACTACAAATCTCTTTAAACAAAATGCAAATTATTATCTGTACTGTTAGAAAAGTTAATAAATTAAAACAATTTGGTTAAATAAAAATCCCCAAACCAGATTACTTTAGACCTCACTCTTTGAGTAATATTTTTTTAATACTTTCACAGCTCCATGCGCATTCAAATATACACATTCATTTAAAAAGTAAACACTCTTCATATTAAAACATGATCGTATTAAGTCAGTGCTCCCAACCTGGAGTCCGCGAAAATTTTCGTTCATGGCATGAAAAAAGTTGAGAAGAACTGCATTAAGTAACGATTTTTTGCGGTATTAAATAAAATTATTCAATTTATTTTTATTTTTTTAATCCATTTTTAGATAAGGTTTGAAGTTGAAATGTATAAATGATTTGACTAAGCACCCTCCATACCAGAACCAACGGACTGCCATTTGCGGAAAACAAATAAATTATCATAATGTGTTTTTAAAGCACTTTATCACTATTACTTTCATTATGAATTGCAATTTAATGATAAATTCCGTTTACATAAAAAAATATATTTAATACTCCTGGAAAACTTAAGTATGATGGTTGTGGTAAATACTCAACTTTATAACTTAAAATTTTCATCTCTCTAAAACGTTTACATCCTTCTGCCTTCACCTTATACAAAAAAAGCGGTTGAGTGAATAAAAAACGATCGGGTTTGTTATACTGTTAAGATGCTGCGTTAGAAGTAGGGTTTCTGAGGTCTCGGCTTTTTTAAATATCCCGGGACACGAGAGATAAAGTTATTTTCCGGGAAATTTTAAATGTATTCTGATAAATAATATCGTTCAATAACTTTTTATTCAGAAGTTATCATGCAGTTTATAATTAAAATGAAATCCATATTTCAAAAAAAAAATCGTTTAAGTAAATTCGTAATATTTATTTAAAATTTGTCTTTCGGTGATTTTTTCCACTCTTTTGGTAATTCAAAACTCATATGAGCTTATTTTTTAAAGTTAAATTATGCAAACGATGACAATATTATGTTATACTTAATTATAATGCTTTTTGTTGCACATACTTTGAAGGATTCGTTTGGTTTCATCGATTTCAATCATTTCAATCGATAAATAATACATTTGGTTGGTACTTTTTTTGGTTATTATTGCAAGCTAACGTAGGTATTATGGACAAATTTTACAAGACAAGTTTTTACTATTTTTTATTGGATTTTGTTTCGGAAATTTACAAAAGTAAATTTTTATTAAAAAAAAATACTAAAATCTATCTATAAAAATCAAATGTTAGTTTGTTTGTCTGTCCTTTATGCGTTCCTATACTGCTCATCCGATTGCGATAAAATTTTGGTGAGTTATTGTCCGGACGTCCGTAAAGATTTATGAATCAGAAAAGGGCAGCCAATATGTTAGTTTGTTTGTCTGTCCTTTATGCGTTCCTATACTGCTCATCCGATTGCGATAAAATTTTGGTGAGTTATTGTCCGGACGTCCACGATGATTTATGAATCAGCGGTCGGCTGCCAATATGTTAAATGTGAATATGTGTATTTTAAAGCACTTCAATAAACATAATTGAAACACATACACTTTCTTTCTTTATGTGGCATTGCAACGCTTGACGGGTACTCGCTAGTTATTTATAAAATCTACTTTATAAAAAGTCTCTTGTATGTTGTTTTATTAAAATGTTACGGTAACAGTGAGTGGAAAAATGGATCGATTTACCGGGAATTTATTCTCGGGATCTGTCATTACAGAATAATTAATTAAGAGTTCATAATATGTTTCAAATACCGATTTTTTAAAACAAAATGTAATTACATAATAACTTTTGTTACCTGTATTTGAGTACTACACGTGCTTTTACTTCGAATAAAACTTTCTACTTATGTAAGCAATACATTTGAACTAGTACAAATACAGCGAATACTTTCAGGGAAGTCGTTGTCTTGACAGTAAGCTATTATTAAATAACATCTTAGTTATTTCGTGGAATATTTTCGCGTGTGTTTATTTTTTCATTCCTTCGCGGCGTCTACATTATGCCATAAAAAATGTTTATTTCTATTCAAGTACCTTTCATAGATGTTTTCATGTTCTCAAAGCCTTGTTATTTTTTATTTTTATTGAATGTGGAAAGCAGAACACCTACATTATTAAGTTACTGTAGACAGTGTTATTATTTTTGACTCTGTATAGTATTATGACATTTTAATATCATTAGACATGCAGTGATTTTGAATCTGTAATAACATATTTTGAACCAATATTAATTTAAGTATTCTACCTAGTGGTAATCGTTTTGACGTGTTCTCCTTTTCACTTTTCCTAAAATGAAAATAAAGAACATAGAACAGAGTTAAAAGTTACATGTGCCAAATATCATGGAGACAAATTTTTCGCCCGTTGTGGTCTAGTTGGTTAGAGCTTACTCTATTGATCAGGTGGGTCTAGGTTCGATTCCCGGTAAGGTCAATGTCAAATTGGATTTTTTCAATTTTAATTTGAGATCTAAGACATGGGTGTTTGTGAAGTTAATTCTTTTTGAGTTAATCTCATGTGACATGTGAATATTTGACGGATTGGTGTAAACTGTAATGTCAAATATTTTTTTTAAATTAAAAAAAAAATTTAAAAAGATATTACTAACCAAACTATTTTGAGCAAAATTTTTTACTGGAATTTAGCTAGTTTAATTAACTTTAAGTTTAAAAAACTTAAATTAAATAATTATTTCTATGTTATAAAGTCATGTTTTATTTTTTTTACTTTTATATTTTTATTTACATTTCAGTGATTTTCTTTGAAAAAAATATTAAACTATTTTAATGCTTCACACTTGTATACAGCAAACGTATAAATAATTATCATTTATAACTTTAAGGGCGTTCACCGTCAATACTTGGTGGAAAGGCACTATATTAAAATAATAACATATATATTTGTACTAATTTCCCACTTTTATTTTTTTAAATCATGACCGGTTTTGCTCATGACGATCATTATCAATTATCAACAACATGATCCTCGTCATTATTAATAGTGTAAAATTTTATTTATTTATTTTATAACAAAATTATGACAAGTGTTTTGCCTCGTTGAGAAGCATTACATTTTGTAACACAACAAGTGGAATAACAAAGTTACAAAATTTTATTTTATATTTAAAATGAACTCCCACAAAGTTTGCGCCGAATTCATTGAAAAATCATGAATTATTTAAAAGCCAAATATTGTTAGGCGGCATTCTCTTATAGTAGATTCAAAAAATATATCACTTTCTTAATAATTCTGCATTATTAATTAAGATCATGAATGATCGCTGTTCTTGAGCATATAAACTTACTACTACCAAGAATGAAAATGAGTAAGGTATTTAAATTATTTTATATTGTCAACAAAACTTAACCTTTACAAGTCAAATGTATGTTTAACTGTCTTTAATTGACACAGAGAAGTTATAAAGACATATTTATAAGTACAAATTATTTATGCTAATTAAACACTACGATTCATCTTCAACAATTGTTATTTCACTAAAATTTGAACAGTTATTAAATTCTTGAATATTTCAGTTTTAGTTACTGAAAAAAGCTATCAAAGAGAATTGATTAGTCGATTCGTAAAAGTAATACGGATTCACTCCTACCAAAATGAAAAAAAATACCTTTGATTGTATTCTTTCCATCGCCAGATATTTCATTTTAAAATACCCAATTTATAATCGAAATAAGTTTCTTCGAAAGAAAAAAATAAAAATAAATCTAGCGCGATGTTCGGTTTTTACTGGATGTGCTTTATTATTAAAAAATCTTCTCCATCTTCGTTTTATATCCCTTAAAGCCTCTCAGTCTGATCCACCCTAACATACGTCAAGGCTCTCGACAAAAGATTTCCGCACAATGTGGCAGCATCTGAGCATTTTCCGACTTCTCGATTCGGCATAAAAACAAAGTATAACCGATCAGTGCTTTTTTACCTGAAAAATTTGGCCACTCAAGTATTATCGAGTGACGTAAGAGTAGATGCTTTCTCTAAGGCTTTGTTACATATCGTCTATTTTTCATTTCCACTAATGATATTTCTATTTATTTATCCTGTATAGAGTATAATAAATTTCATAATTTATAAATATATTAACAAAAACATCTGCTGGATAATTTATACCTTTTTTCTATTTATCACTTATTATGAAACATTATTATTATGTGCTTCTAAATAAGTATTTATCTTCCTAGAAATAAGACACATATACTGTACTGGTGTAGTGTTGCTTAATCATACAATCGTTGTCAAAATATTGGTCGGTAAAATTTCCAACGGTATAAAATCGTAGGAAAACTGTTCTTTTTGGAAGAAACTTACATAAAAAAAAGATAAATATTCTGAAACGAAACGTTGATTCAAAATAGTTAGATAGTAAATATAAAGACGTTTTAGACCCAATTTTTATATTGTAGAAGAAAATTCTCATTGATATATTTTTTTCCATACATTTAATATTCACCGTATGATTTTTTTTAAAGTTTATGAGATGTACTTATCATTTTTATATCATAAAAAGAGTGAGTCTTATAATAATCAATTACGACTAAAAACTAAGATAAAAATGAACTTGTTTAATAGGCGTAAATATACATATAAGTATATTTCAAAACTTCATTATAGTTATTTCATATGATTTATTTGCCCTTATCTCATACTACTTTTAACTTTATATGGAATAAACTAGTTCACTTTTAGGGTGTTCACTGTCAATACTTGGTGGAAAGGCATTATATTAGTAAAAACACAATTTGTAATTACTTTCAATCGCCATTCTAAATTTATTAATCTGAGATGACTTTTTAATTATATGTTAGATGTGTTAAACATTTTAATTTTGTGTTATTTTAGAATCACTTTTAATGTAATTGGTAATTTCTTTTCAATCCCAATTATTGTTTATAACTGTTCATTTTTGTATAAATAGCATTGTTAAATTATATTTTTTATCAGTTGACGATGCTCGTAATGAGCGAAACCGGTCCTGAAATATTAAATAAAGTGGAATGAAGTACAAAGGATTATTGTGTTTTTACTAAAATAAACTCGTTATACGATATTGCTTTATTGATCAGGACAATATTTTAGTTAAGTTTTTTTTTCAATTAGTGTAAGTGTTAAGAAACATTTTTCTAAAGACCATGTAATTTTTCAATCATTATTTCATGGTTTTTTATGAATTCAGCAAACTGAAAACGATGATAAACATTAAAATGCTTCAACATCTTGGAAAAGCTACGTTTTTACGTTTTTTTAGACATTCGGTAGAGGTTTTGCCATACATACAATATTATAGTCAGAAAGAACACACATTCACTTAAATAAATAGAGAATTCAGCTTGTACCGTTTATAATGTATACATATCCTACATAAAAATATCATTTTTTACTTTAACAAAATACTTTGTTATTTTCATATTGAGATAATAGAATTCTACCAAGATAATACTAATCCAATTTATACAAGGCCTTTCTTATTTCAATATTTTTTTCTTTAGAAATAAATCTGTGCAATTCACTTACAAGTAGAATATTTTGTTAAAATACAATTCGTTTAAATGCTCAGTTAGGATACCGTGTTCCTTAAATCGGATATAAAGAAAATTATTAAATCTAGATTATTTTTTCCGAAACATATCCTTCTTCGGTGGATGCCTTTGAAAGATTTAGTAGAAATCTTTATCAAATCCCGCATCTAAAAGTATGTCATTGTTATCTTTTCATATTACGCATTTTGTACGCCTATGTCGTAAAATATAGACAATTTCCGCACAACCACTGAAAGGTTTAGGTTAAGTTCAAACTATACAACAGGGGTCTTTTACCTTTTCCAGTGTATAAGTGAGACTCGGTTTATATCAAAATGCGAGTAAAGTTTTGAGGGTAAAAATAGGTAATTATTTGAATCAGCTAAAATGTTTCTAAGCCTAATAATAATGTTTATAATATTATATAACAAATTTAAATATCTTAAATCTCAAAATTTCTATCGAAGAGAGCACATTAAATATAATATTTGAAAAACTACTAAATTTTATTATTAGTTACCTATTTACTTATTTTACTGGCTCTGTTTGAAATATACGCGTAGTATTGTTATGTTGAAATGAGACATTGAGTACAAAAAAAATGCGTTATTCCAGCACTCACAATATATATGTAATACTTGGTTTCATCTATCAATGTTATTTGGTAACAGCAACTAGTTTCTAGTTAAATTCTTTTTTTTTCTCTAAAAACTCACGAATGACCTTAGTTTAACCTATTGAAGTATGAACTCACGAGAATTGAAGTAAGGCAAGTGGTATTTTTGTGAAATATGAGCTATATGCGTTATAGTATTAAACATGCAATAGTATTTTCTTTCTAGAATTAAAATTTACAATCCACAAAAACACATCGTAAAAACGTAATTAAGTACAAATTTGATCGTTTTGAGATTTGGCTCACTTGACTTTTCAATGGCTCATGTACTAGTTAAGTATTTATAATTAAAATATTATAAAAAATTTCCACAGTATTATTAAAGCTAGGCCTATGTTTGTTCATCTTAGTTGTAATAAATGTTAACTAATGTCGTATTCATATATATTTGGATTACTATTTGATAGTGGTTTAAGTGACGATTGACATTAAACTAATATGTGGAAAATATATGTTAACTACAAAACAATATTTAAAATTACAATAGATAACGCAGTGTTCGTTCAGATAGGAAGCAACAGAGCTCAAAAAACGCTCGCAAGCAGTGGTCTAGCTATCTCGCACAGGTAAGAATGTTCAACCCCCAACAGAACGAAGTCTTTGAACGTCTTATAAAGTTTATTGTGTGGAACAAAAGACTGATTTTATTTTAACGTTAGGTAAATTGCGTGGCTAAGATTTATGGCTTTCTTAAATCTGAGGGGACTGCCATTGTTCGCTTATATTGCAATTTTGATCATACAGGTATTTTAATTTGAATGCCGTGGGGCTACATCCGAGGCATAATGTATAGTTGTGTGCACTTCTTGTATGACTTTAATTAAAAACAGCAACTTGCGACTACCCTTCCAGTATTTAGAGATTTAACGATTACGTTCTCTACCCATATGAAGCATAATTATTTATTTATTGTTAAAAATTAAAATTATAGTACATGACATAACAGCTGACGCTAATTCGCCATGTATTTGACAAATATAAAGAGACAAAATATAAAATAAAACTACATAATACATCAAAATCAACATACAAAATTAAGAAATAAAATAGTAGAATTTAACAAACAGTTCACAAATACTATCACTAAAAATATCTACTTCTCTAGGCAATGAGTTGATCAATCGAACGGCCCTAGGAACTGGTGACTCATACCTCTTAAGCGAGGTATAAGTTTTTAGAAATAAAAGTTTTTGCTCATAGTTTCGCCCACGTAAGAATAAATTGGGAGCATGTAAATTAATAGTCATGAGAATTTCAGGATTATTAACTCGGCCCCGAAAGAGAAGAGAAAAATGCTTTAAGCTTGAAAACTAACTTCGAGCTTCAATTATGGACTATCAACAGAAATTTTTATAAGACAAACGGTTATTATAAACTCATTCAACATCTACTTTTTCTGAGTGTCTAAGTGACACTCAGTACTCACTAATGCTTCCAACTCCGGAATCCCGTTCAATTTTTTAACTTCTGGGATTGTGATAGTATTAATCCTAGGATTTCGGGTTTGAAAAAATTTGAAAGTCCCATTTTTTTTCATTTTGGCAATTCCCCAAATTCGTGGGTTTTTGATTCCCAGAATTTCAAATTCCCAGATTCCCAAATTCCCAGAATTTCAAAATCATCGAGCAAAAGTTTCTCAATCCTGAATTCATACATGCTTTTATAGTGAATGTTCAATCCCGGGATTGGAAAAATTGTCAATCCCGAAATCCAGGGATCACAAAAAGGGTCCAGGTTTGGAAGCTCTAATATGTATCGAGCATGGGAAGGACAATTAGTTAATTTAGTCATAAGAATCGGATGGCTGGAAACTAATGTTAAAATCAACGAAATCCACGTCACTCAATAAAAGATAATTATTTGAATTTTCAATGAATTTGGTGGCAGCTTTGTGAAAGTCATTTTTTTAAATAAATGTGTTACTCTACTTGTTGTACTACAAATTGTGACACAAGTGGAAGTCATAAGAACGTATGTAAAGCAAAAAAAAATAACAGATTGCGAATCTATTTTATTTTTTTAAATAGTGATTAAGATATAATTATTCTTATCAACAGATACCACTGTCAATCATTGATGTAAACGTAATATCAATTCATAATATTTAATAAAAATAATGTGAGCCTATTAGAGGTAAAGTGAGCCAAGTGGTATTTTAGAAAAAAAATAAGTTAGATGCGTTATAATATTCTACACGTCTTAAAGTATCATAAAAATGAAGTAACCTCTGTTAATACACATTTCAATAGTAGTGTTATATCCGTAAAATAAAAATATGCAATCAATCAAAACACCTACTAAGATTTGATTGTACTTAAAAGTTTTCCCATTTTACTAGTTGGCTCACTTCATCTCTCGGAGGCTCATGTATTTTATTAATCATTACTATCCTAAGCCAATGACGTTTAAATTTACAATTATTTTCGCTTTGAATTTCGCAGCAAACATATTTGTTTTTGTATGAAATATTAACTTAAACGAATATTTCCTCCGTTTGGCGGTACAATCTGTAGAAGAAACAACAACCACATTTCACCGGCAGTAATTATCAAATTCCCCTTCCGTAATCTGTCTCCGGTAAGATATTAAGTATAAAATAACAGCTTAGAGATGAAATCTGAGCTTTTATGGCTAGAACAGGAAATACCAATACTGAGTCTGGAGGAATGAATTATATTACCACATAAAATGTTTGCTCAAAATTACTTGGCACATTCGTATGATGAATTGGTTTTGAATATCTTAATATAAAATATTATTTAATTTACTTTCCGATTAAATATACGAGCTAACTTTTATGAAATGTAATAATACATTTTACAATCTTCGTTTATTAAGTAATTATCTGATTCAATCCACTGATTGATTAATTAAATACTGTCCGGAACATATTTTATAGTTATTTAATTAAATGGTCAGTTATTTCAATCAAATTGTCATTATTGAAATAATTATACATGCTAGTCCAAAGAAATTACTAACTAAAGTATTTTTCACTTAGCTACTGCAAATCTGATATATATATAAATGAATGTTTGTTTGTTCGTACTTGATGCGTTGCCACACTGATCGTCTGATTGGACAAACTTTTTGCTTGCACTTCCGGGAAGGTTGTAGGCGTAGTGAAATTAACTTACTGTAGGTCTTATATAAAAATCTATTTTGGTATGTCTGCCATACAGTTCATTTTGACAACGTGTGCTTGCACTTGCGTGAAGGTTATAGTACTATTAACTTACAGTAGGTGGCGCGTGTTTCGTACCATAGACAATCGGCAGCAAACGTCAAACAGACAGAAAAAGAAAACATGCACTTCCATAAACACAATTAAAACACAAACACTTTCTTTCTTTGAGTGGCATTGCAACGCTTGCAAGGAAACGGCTAGTCATCGATAAAAATGACTGTTTTAGGATTGCACGGTCTTAATCATTTTTATATGTTTATTGTTTTAATTTGGTTGTCGTATCTTCAACCCATGATTTACCTTTTTCAAGACCGAATACGATATAGGTTTATAGACCAAAAACATACGTACAATCAGCAGAATAAGCAGTTATTTCATTGTTTCCATTTAACAATGGTAATTCTACGCTTTAAATGAAAGCTTAGTAAAAAAAATCAACACGTGCCATACAACGCTTTGTGTGTGATATTTTGTACAAAATTTGTTTTAAAAAATACATTTTAATCGTCAGTTGTAGTGGGATTTCAATATTTTTTTTTAAACAAATGTTTCTTATAAGTATTAAATTAAATTAGACTGTATGTTTTTATTATCAATATTCGTCTTAAAAAAAAGTCGATTAGATATAATGTATGCTTTGTGTAATCATAATTATATTGTCTCTTATTGCAATACCCTGATTGAAATCAAAAGCGCAAATCAATCTTTTTAGTGAAAGCTTATTATATTTAATTATTTTTTTGAAAACCGCAATCTTTTTTAAGCAGATTGATTGCATTACATCAAATTATTTTTCACCAAAACAAACTCCAAAAAATGTTTAATTAAAATGAATTGCTGAAAATATCTCATTTCATTTCATTATGAAGCTTTTCAAAATAATTAGGTAAAGCATTTGTTTTCGTTATGCGACAAGATTTTTTAATCACCATTTTGACAAATTCATCTTATCGCCCATTAATGTATCTAAACAATCATTTATAATACAGGTATATTTTTTTTATTATTTTTAAATAATATCCACCATCAATTGAAAAATTGAATTTGATTTTTGTCTTGTTTTACGTACGGCCAACATTAACGTTTTATTAATTATAAAATTTTAATTGATGACTCAGTTACTTACAATAATATGACATCTCGGTTATTAAAAACTAGGTTTGAAAACCAGGTTTTCAAGTGAAATTCACAATATTCGAAAGCTATTTTTTCAACATGGTGGGTAGCAAACAATTAATATATATTCAATTGAAAACGTCAGTATGTTGACTAAAAACTGCAGTGGCTATTATTTAAACGAGATGAAATGTTAAATTTGAATAGTTCAAATTATATATATTCACGCAACTTTTGTCATTAGCGACTCTGGTTTCGCCCTTTCGGCATCTTTATGCGTTAAAGTGCACCGATGAACTTTAACTGACAGTTGTCAGAAAATGTGCACCTTCAGTCTAAATCTTAAAAAAGAGATCAAATGTGTTGTGTAATAGTCAGTAGACATCAATTAATGCGATAAAAGTATTATATTTTGTTTAATTTTGAAAATATTTTTGATGTGCAATTTCGACTCAGATAAAATTCTCAAGTATTAGGTAGTTAGATTTACTGTAATGCCAAATAGCAACACTGAAAAAATGTGAATTTAAGTATCTTTTTGAAACAATGTTTCAAAAAACCGATTAAAAAACAGTTATTTTTATTGAATTATCCTTTTTCGAAATATTGAAAACACGTTTATATCGAGTTTTAAGATATATTGGAGTTCTTACTCATTACGTTGATTTTTGATAGATCGATTTTTGAATAAGCCCTTTTCTACAGTATGTGAAATAAATATGTAATCAATTTTAATTTTGTACGAAAAAAAGTCCACAAAGTTGCCACAGAATCCATCGAAAATATTATCGTATTATTTTCCCACTTGCCTTGACAAAATAAAAAATTTTGCGTTATTTTAAAAAGAAATTCTAGTACTATTGCGTAACTGGGTGCTCGTTTTCATACCATGATCGTAACATTTTTGCTGATACCATTCATTAGTGCTTATTTTTACAAATTTTAATAATCTCAAAAAATGTATACATTCCTTTTTGGGGAAAAATTTTCAGTGTTATCCATCATGATTGTTAATTCGCTGTCATTTATTTAAATGTGACTGTTTCTGACGTCACTCAGAGCGTGTTTTGAAAAAAAATATGGCCTGCATGCACACCGTGTTGCTGGCAAAGTGAAAACATGTTAAGAATAAACGAACAAATTATTCACAGGGCTGACACCATGTTCAAACATGAATTGTTAAGCGGGTAGTAGGATGCCAAATACTTCACGAAACTGAAATAAATTAGAAAATTAATTTACAAAACGAATTCGGGAAAGCCAAACAATATCAGATGATTTATGGGAAGAGATTAAGAAAAACACACAATATTAAAGATTATTTATGACTTTATAAAAGGCAAAAACATATAGCATTGTTCGAAAAATAAATAAATGTACATATATTTACGATATATCATTGTTTTACGGTAATTGAGTTTAATTAATAAAAAATTTAAAACATTTTTAGGTAATGAATATGATAAAAAAGATATTTGTTATCTCATTGCTCGTATTTGCGATAAAGAAAGATTGTTTAAAAGAGTAGAAATAATATTGAAAACTCTTTGCAACAGCCTATTTGTCAGATCCACGAGACCGTATTATTTATGAGTTTTGGTCACAGGAAATTTTTCTCTATCCATCAAAAAGTGTTATGATTTAGTAATCATATTAATACAAAATCGTTCCTGATCTGAATCATAAAATTATAAAAATGCATTACATTTTGCCGTGTTTTAACGTCATTTTTATGGTTTTCATTGTCAATTCATAATTTAAAAGCATTATATTTTAAAACAAAACACATTTTTGTAGTATTTTTTTTATTTTTTCAATAAAGATGAATGATCCACTAATTTAAATTTAATGTGATACAGAGCTATTTTTTTAAGTATATCAAGCAATTAGTACAAGAAATTACAAAAAAAATCATACATATCGACTGTGGAAACGAAAAAGGACGTAACTCACACATAAAAAATTTGACAGGAGACACAAAAAACGTTTTTTGATGATTTTAGGCCAAAGGCAATTTATGAAACATACACAAGCTTGCAGTCCGTGGTCAGTTAACTAGTTTTTAGTTAACATTATCTGATATAAATTTAATATTTAAAAAAAAACATTTTTTATGCCTTTTTTCCTTATCGCAATTTTCACATTCCCATCTATTTTCAGACTTAAAAGCTAAATTTAGATACTAATTTGTCATTTTTTCTTACATTCTTTTGTTAGATTGTGTATCAAGTTGTATAAATTGTGATCAATGTTCCCTCTAATTTTCTGGAGGCTATGTGCTCAAAATTCATTGGCTGTGCAACTTTGAAAAGAAATGAAAAAAATTGTGCGCGACATTACGGTTTGTAGACATCCTCAAAGGAACGGCTTATTTTCAATAATGACAATAATTAACAACACTATACAATTTCGATTATATTTAATGTACTACATATATAAAACAACAGAATTAGCACAATTTCAGTTGGAAAGTGAAGGTCGGGGAAAAATATTTTAAAATTTTATTTTAAAAAAGCTTTTTTTTGCGCTCTGTTTTGATGTGTGTGCGCGCACACGCGCACAGCTTAGAAGCCTGTTTTTTAAAAAACTGTGGGCTACGTCCTTTTTTGTTTCCACAGTCAAATTATTTTATTATTATTTATTTACCATATCCGCTCCCAATGTGGAGCATATGGACTCCTAATGGAGTTTATCTCAACATAAATGTTTCTACGAGAACTGCTTGTTACTCAGTTGCTCAACCTCTCTTTTTCCAAAGAGAGTAGGAATAGAAGGAAAGGGCTAGAACAGGACTAGTGGTTAGCTAATTGCTCTCGATACGCCCCGTTCATAGAATAGAATGGGTGGGAGGAGGGAATTCAAGACATCACATACATACATACATGCCTTTGAACAGAAATTCATAAATCGATTGAAAAATCAATTTATAAAACTGCCCGTAGTGGGATTCGAACCCGTGCACTCCGTAGCGGTAGCCAACGATGTTGACCACTCGACTACACAGGTGACGACAAATTATAAATGAATGAAAATAAATGACCTATTATAAAAATGCTATGCCCCTCTTACAAGTGAATGCATTTTCATTTGTTGATATTGCTCGTGATGATTCAAGCTAGTTTTATTTTTTAACGTCTCTTCATAAATGAAGTCCAATTATATATTATTATAAATTAAATAAACAAGATTTTAAATATTTGTTTTGATGTATAGGTACTTCGTTTGATTTATAAATTTTACATTTGCTTGTTTGTACGAATTCAAAACGGTCGGAAACGTATCCATCCGAATAATTTTAAGCCAAGAAGGTTGGGTCTTGCGGTCTGCGGACCAAGACATCTAATTAGATTACACAGCTCGCGTTATATTATACTCCCTGTATGGGAAATAGTGGCCGCAAACGCCAGCTGACACTAACTTTTAAACAGGGAAAACTTTACATAACGAATTTCAAAATTTTAAATGTTCTAATTTATTTAAGAAGTTTAATTAAAAAGTAAAAACCAATAACTCTGTTGAAATAAAATTCGTTAAAGGAACGTAAAATTTCTCATTTGTGGGAAGCCATAAAACATTGGTTTATTATTATAATGAATGTTTATTTTGTTTATTTAATTATATCCGCTTCCAATCTTAAGCATGTTGTCGATTCTAAATAAAGCATCTCGGTATAATAAAATGTTATACAAAAATAAAAATGGAATAGTACCTACGATCGGATAAGTTGAAAAATATACATACAGTCAAACCTTTTTTAACGCGATATTTTCAAAAAATGACACGTATAAAAAACGCGTTAATCAATCTAATTTTCATATAATTTCATAAGTTGGTTCCAAAAATCAATATTTCTAAATACTAAAATTTACTCTTCAAATTCGCGCAAATTTTTTTTTTTAACACTTATTAACCATTAATTTCTTTATTTAATCCTCCAAAGACGAGAGCTTTTTATCAAAAAAAAAATTAAACCATATTGAAGTCAAAGATAATTTTAATTCCTAACAAAAAATAAAAAAAAAAAAACGCAAACTCGTTGTATAGAAACTTCGCTTGACTATATGGTTATGATCATCCTTTTATTACCGTGTAATATTGTGTACGGACATTAATAAGGACAAAGGTGACCGTTTGGGCACGTAAATATTTGGGGTTGAAATATAGCTAAACGTGAAATTTTTAAAAATATTTCCAATTTGACTTCTTTAGATCAACATATTTTCAATACAAATATATTATCAAAAGAACTGTAAATAATTTGATGTTTTGATAAAAAAATAACTAACACTTTCAAAAAGTCCATTAAAAAAACGGGAATTCAAAAAATCGCATGTGCTTTTGGTGGCCGTTTCTGTCTCCGCGGCTGATGACTTACTGAAGTCTGTACCCTTCTTAAACAAATATGAGTGAAAGCAACGATATTCAGGTAGAAAAAGGATGAATAGTGGGATCAATAGACAACGGTGTTTACTGTGACCATTGGTCACGCTCGTCCTTGGAGGGTTTTAATATAAACGTACAATGAGAAATAGACACATATTATGTATACATGCATAATCGTTTACACTTTCTAGTAGTTATTCGCTGCTGGCACTGTCGGTTGCGAAATATAATCACTTTTAGGTTGTTCACTCATTTCTACTTTTTCACCGGTTTCACTCATGACGACCATTTTTAATTAATAAGATAATACTAAATTACAATAAAACTACACCCTCATAATTTTATTTTTTTCATTTCGAAATTATTTTGTTCATTTGTTTTTTTTTTTTTTCAACGAAAAAAATCGCGGAACAATAAGTAAATCGCGTAAATAAAACAAACGTTGCCGTCAAAAAAGTCGCGCAAAAATAGGACTGGGTGTATATGTAAACATTTTGACTCAAAACCATAATTAGTGGTGCACTTTGAGGGTGCACAACGGTATTTCTGGAATTATTTTATCAATATATTCCAGACATATATAGAGAACAGCTTAATAGTTTATGTACAAATTAATCTACCTAATTCTGCCACACGTGTGCTTATTATATATCAATAAACATCGTACAATCGTAAAATTTATTTCCAGGAATCAAAATATTTTAATTCTGACAATAATACGTCATTCAATATTTATCACCAAAAACCTTTACGATATCAGAGAGTATTTCTATGATCTCTGGTCTACCTGTAATTGATAATTGATTATTATGACCACTTTTCATTACAAAAAACTTAAAGAGGTTGTAATTTATTATGTGCTTTTTTCCTCAATTAAGACTAGACCATCAAGTCGGTATTAAATAGTGCTTAGACTATATCTAGAAATAAACTATTTCCTTCTCATTTGAGGTCCATTCTCGCACTTGCACTGAATATGCCAAAACGCAAAGCACGTTTCGTTTGTGGCAAACTTATAGAAGTTAACAAAATTTTGATATTTCAAATGCAATTTTCTTCTTAAGACATAAAGTAACGTATTAAAGATATTATGCTGTATTCAGAGTTATAAATTGTCGGACGTGTGCTAAGTTTACGTGCCACGGTGTATAAACGATATACATATAATAATGTTTCCTGCCACAATCCGTAGAAACGCGCCTGCGCATAATCTAGTCAGACAAAGGTTTATCCTGGACACATTGTCTTAATCCCATTTAATACACACGGCATTACTTAGCCAAACTGGTAATTGGTATAAGCTACCTGACCGAGGCATTTGTTGTGACTTAGCCGGATTCAAACATTTCATTCAGAGCGTAATGACCCGTTTAATCAGAACACTATGCAGCTTAAAGATTTTTAATTTGTTTTTATTGCACTGCTGGACCAACAAGTAGGATGTTTTTGATTAAGTCTTCAAAATACTTGAAAAAACTGTTTAAATGAAAAATTATAATAATACTGGAATTTTTGTAAAATCCTTCAATATAATCTGATCTCTTTGCTATTTATACGAAGTGTGTGTGTCATTTCTGCGGAAGATGTTTACAAAAATTAATTGCAATTCAGTCAGTCGCTAAATCAAAATTTTCAGAAAATGTGCAGGAATTAAAAAAAGATTAGTTATTTGTGCAATACCTTTTCGCTATCCAGGAATATATAGACTAAATTTCAAGTATTTAAATGTCGTTTATATATCGCCTGTGGAAAGGCAAAAGGACGTAACCTACACATACTAAATTTTACAGGAGGCACAAAAAACCTGTTATGATGATTTAAGGTCATAAAAAATTTACGTAATATACACAAACTTAAAGTGCACGAAGACTTGTAAACTGGTCTTTAATTGACATAATCTAATAATAATTTAATTAATGGGTTTAAAAGCTTATTTTAAGTCCATTTTACTGTTTGCAATTTTGACAGGCCCAACTTTTTAAGTTAAATTTAGATACTAATTCGGCATTTCCAGCATACGTCCTTTATATAGAACGTTTTGTATGAAGTGGTTAAAAGCAAAAACCGGTAACTTAAATCTAACAAAAAAGCGTACAAATATTAAGTCTAATTTAAGATTTCGACTGAAGGTGCTTGGTGGAATTTCAATATTAAATTTGAATCATTCAAATTATGTACACTCCCACAGATTTTGTCACTAACGACCCGGGTTTCGCCTTTCGGCATCATCAGGCGTTCAAGCGCACGGATGAACTTGAACTGACAGTCAGTTCAAGTTCATCCGTGCGCTTGAACGCCTGAAGATGCCGAAAGGCGAAACCCGGGTCGTTAGTGACAAAATCTGTGGGAGTGTACATAATTTGAATGATTCAAATTTAAATATTAAGTCTTTTAACATAATATGTAATGATATTTATTAATTGCAAAACCATACAAAAGCGTAGATATATAAACTCGGAAAATAGCATATATGTACAAATTCAAATGTGGCCAAGTGGACAACGTCGTTGGCTTCGGTTACGGAGGTCACGGGTTCGAATCATTGTACGGACATTACAAAATTGATTTTGCAATTGTTTTGTAAACTTTTGTTAGAAGGCATGAATGTTTGTGATGTTTTTAACTCAATTAGTTAACCACTGGTCCTGCCTTAGCCCTATTTTTCATTTCTAATGTTTTCGGAAACACGAGAAATTAAACTTTAAAGATTTGCAAAACTAAGATTTCCCTTAGTTTTGCAAAAAAAAATATGGACGAAATATTTAGTTACTAACTGATAAAATGCAAAGCGTGCCAAAATCCAACAAAAAGACAGTCGCCTGGCTATACGTGTATAGCCTGGCACGTGTTGAATACACAGACGCTAGCCAACATTTGACTGTATGCGCCGCACAGACGACCGTCTTGTTGCAACGAAAATGGAATGCAACAGTGCAATTGGGGGATTTGCGGCGAATATTTCAAGACAGTGCGTAATTCGGGCTCCACTGTAATGCAGATTTAAAGACAGACAATTTACCCTGCCCATCAATTCCATACTATATTTTTTTTATAAATCCACCTACATTTTGAATAATATCACTATACACATATATAACATAAAAAATCAAAACTATATACCATTTTACCCACCAACATCAGCCATTATAGATGTCATAAAAAAATCAATGTTCACATTGGTATTTGAACCCGTTATAGGGAAACGATATTTGCGCAGAATGTAAAACCTGTCCCTTCTCGGTCACAAAATTCATGATAATTGATTTATATATTATAAACACTGGTTATCTAGAAGTGTGATGGTTGAGTTGAGATTCTAATTAATAATAAAGAGAAAAGGTTCATTTTTCGTCGGGCGAAATAAAATATTCATTTCGGCTACGCAAGCAATGTCTCTAGTGTAACATTGACACGTGTTTCAAAATTGTTTCATTTAATTTTTCTTCCATGTACACATTTTTTCAGTTCCGATTGTAATCTTATACCGTACACGCAACGAAATTTTGTAATGTCTATAATATTATTTTATTACGTTTATTAGATATTTTGCGCGAGCTTAATACTTTTAAAATAAAATTACATTTCTGTAAGAGTGAACGGTACGAAATTTTGATTCTGTTTAAGATGCTCATTAAGTGACTTATTTATATGGTAAGTATTGTCGAGTCCTATGACGCAGCGGTTAGCGTTGTGGGCTTCTTTGCTGGACCTGGACGGGTTCGAGTCCTAGTTAGGGTAGCCAGATTTCTTGCAAGTGAATCCGGGACATTTGTCCGATTTGCTGACTTTCGAATCCAAAATTTAGTACTCATCCGAGATACGGGACAGTGATTCCAATTCCGGGACACCTGGCAGTCCCAGTACGAACATATTTTTTTCGATTTCTGTTTGAAAGCATGGATGTTTGTGATGTATTAATTTCCTACCCACCTTTCCCATCCTTCAATAACTGGGCGTAGCGAGAGCGATAAGTTAACCACTAGTGCTATCCTACCCTTATCCTTATATCCCTACTACTCTCTTAAGAAAAGAGGGGATGAGTGACTGACTAGCAAAACAGTTCTGTTGAGATAACTTCATTAATAAGCCATATACTCCACATTGAAAACAGGCATGGATTAAAAAAATGGTAGTACTTTAATAAATCAAACTTATTATCAAAATTGACTTACAACATCTGTTTTGCATATTTACATCACAAAATTTGGGGAAAAAATATTTTTTTTAGCATTTGGAAACTAGAAATACTAATGAATATTTAGTTAAAAATATAAACATAAACAAAGTTTTTTTCATATTTTTTCTCTCATGTTTTCTTAATACAGAAACAAATATTTTTTATTTTAAAATTGTCACTTTGAAATATGACAAAGCTTTCGATGGATTTGGCGGTAACTTTGTGGAAGTTCATATAAAATAAAATAACTTAAATTATTCCGCGTATTGCGCTACAAACTGTGACACGTGTTTCGCCTCTTTCAGAGGCATCTTCGGACAGACTACTAATGTTATTTTATTTTATATGACATAGCTTATTACAGAAGAGTTTTATTAAATTGAATTTTAAATAACATTAAGTTTACGCGGTAATTTTTTTCTATTATATTATTTTATGTTTTATGTTTCAAAAGTAGTGTAAAAATTCATTTAACAAACAATCAAATATACGAGACGAAAAATTGAGTGATTATATAACATTTCGTATAGCTAACAGTCAGCGTATTTAAAAATAGTTTCTACCCTGCTTAGTATTATTCAAATCCATTCATATACTCCTAGTCTACGATATAAATAAATTTAACATTTATTTGTTACATGATAATCCAATACTAAGCTACTACATATTACAGTAATATTATAGTCCTCTTTTTTTGAAAAAATAATCCATACATCGCTAATTTTAATGTTGTATCTCTTTGTAGAAAGCTCTTTTGAAAAATTTACACAAAATAACAACCACAAAAAGCGTGTCACAAAATTCTGAGTAAAAATTATCTGGATTAACTTTGTTATTTTGTCGCCACACTATCTCGACTATTTTTGCGTTCTCCCCTTTTTGACTAAAGCCTTCACTTTACTTTAATCACGTAATGGAAGTATCTTTTTGAATCAATTACTCAGATAACTAAATACTGTGTACGCTGGAGGGTTGTCGAGCTGCCGACTATCGCTAAAAAAATCTACCTAATGACTGACATACACAGTCAAGCACTTTTAATCTCTATTTTCGCTGTGTTTTTACTTACGTGAAAATATGTTTTTTCAATTATTTTTTTTAAAAGCGTGGCTAAGCAACTTTTTTTTATACCGATATAGCTTAAATACAAAAACCGATATGCTGGTATTAGATCAGGCATTGCGAACCTTTTTGGGTACGCGTACCAAAAATTCTCAAATATTATTTCTCGATTGTGTGGCGTGTCCAAGTAGTAAAAAAATAATTAACAAAATAAATTAAACGATTTTCGTTTATCTTAGGAAACATTTGAAAATTAATAAAACGGAACAAATTTATAATTCACGGATTTTTTTTGTTTTTTTCTTAACTTGGAAATCGTTCGCGTGCCGTCCAAATTCTCAAACGTGACACCTCGGGCACGTGTGCCATAGGTTCATCATCCCTGTATTAGAGTGTATTACCGTGCATTTGAGATCTCGAAAAACAACGACGGCAGTTTTTGTAATACTAAAATGTTGACAAAATAAAAAGGTTTTTTTGTTTTATAGATAAATGTTGAATATTTTTATTGTTGTTTTCTTGCTGTTTTTTTTAGATACGTTTTTTTTTGTGAAATCCGTTTAAAAACTGCCGTCTTTGTTATACAGGACTATTTATATTGACGCCTTTGTTACAAACTCGATTAAAATACTTCGAAAATATACATGCGGTATCAAAGATAACTAAGATATTAAATTTTTAAATATGTTTTGATTTTTTAAATCACTCCTGATTCGAAGGTATGGAAATGCCTTTTTGTTTAATCCTCAAACATGTTAAAAAGAGAAACATATGGACAGTGGCAGCCGGTCAATGTGGCATTGGATCAATGCACCCCTTGTATATGTAGGGGCGGCTATATTTCATAAAACAATATTCAAACATAACATTTATACCATTCACTCATTTTAAATTCTTCATATATTTATTGTCTAAAATAAAATGTTCTAATTTATAAATATTTATTATAGACAATAAATACATGAAGAATTTAAAATGAGTGAATGGTATAAATGTTATGTTTGAATATTATTTCATGAAATATAACCGCCCTTGCATATACAAGAGGTGCATTGATCCAATGCCACAATAACCAGCCGCCACTGCATATGGGTATTGAATAATAACCAGATTATTTTTGGATTGATTGAAAAATAAGCGATTAACTTTAATATTAAAAGTGGATTTTTTTTAATAAGTTAATATATTTTGATAACATGACTTCACAGTACATAAATAGATAAAACTAGTTTTTATATAATATGGTTACTAATCATAGTAAGAATATAACTACTTGTTCGATTCAGATTTCATTTTAAATTATTCAACAAAAACTAAATGATACTTCTTGATAAAAAAAAATCAATCGAACAAAGAACATGACGTGACAATACCATTGGATGGATGATCTCAATCATATTGAATGTTTGCATATCGTGTTGCATAAAACACCTACGTCATTTTTATGACAATATCATTTGTCAAAATAGTGCATTCGTAGTGGCACGCACCCGCTGCCTGGTTGCAGTGAACACGATATGCGCCTCCGCCTCCACTCAATGAACGATAAATTGATCACAAATCATTTCATATATCACTGAAACGCTATTTCTCATAGATATGGATTGCATTCAGTGCAGTCCCAATATAAATACATACTTGCATTTTTTTATTTTTTACTTTACCTTTGGTGGAAAGACTTTATAAGATATTAACCATCTTAGATACTGAACATAAAAACAGATTTCAACTAGGCTGACCACATTCTGTGCCACCAGCTTAGTGAAAGTAGTCGTCCTTTAAAACAAAATTTGTTAAGTATGTACGGCTATTTCTTATTTTATTTTCAAAATAAGTGTTTGTAGCCAATATATTAACAGTTTATTTTTTTGCGTGAGTGTTGGACAAAAATATATAATATCTGTTTAATGTATCAATCAGTAGACAATAAACTGCAATAATTCTTCAGATTAGACTGATATGATAGACTTGGACTAGACTAACACTTTGGTGTATTTCAACTGTGGAAAGGAAAAAGGACATCACCCACAGTTTTTTAAAAATACCTTTTTTCGATAATCAAAAGTATACAACTTGATACATGTTCTATTAAAAGGACGTAAGCTGCAAATGCCGAATTACTATCTAAATTTAACTTTTAAGTTTAAAAAAAGTTGGGTCTGTCAAAACAATTAAAGCAGTGAAATATACTTAAAAAAAGTTTATTCTTAAACAATTTATTAAATTATTATAAGATTATGTCAATAAAACACCAGTTAACAAATCTTAGTGCACTTTAATTTTGTGTATATTGCATATTTTTCCTATGACTCAAAATCATCATAACACGTTTTTTGCGCCTCCTGTAAAATTTGGTATGTATGGGGTACGTACTTTTTCCTTTCCACAGTTTATATATAATATTTCAATTAACAATGTCTTTTGATTCGTAAAATAGTCAAGTTGAGATTTGAATCGTAGAATTTTACTACGTTAACCAATTAATATTCTTAAAACTGAAATTAAAATAAGTCAACTAAATATCTCATATAAATTAAAGGTAAGTTTTCTTTGATAGATTAAGCGGTAACTGTATGGATGTTCATTTTTAATATAAAATTGAAATTGATTACATTGTTATTTCACTTGGTGTGCTATAAAATATGACACGTGTTTCGCCTCTTTGTAACTGTAGATACTATTTACTCGTATAATAGGATTAATAAATATTTACCGCGTATTTTTATGACGTAAATGTTACGTTAAAAACAATTTAAATTGATATATGCTCTGTATTTTATTTTTAAAATGATTCTTGAACACTTTTTTATTTTCTATAAGTGGGCAAAGTCTATTTTGTTAGTTTCTCTCATTTTTATAATAGTATGTATATTTACATATATTCAATAAATATGTTTTGTACCTCACTGGTTATCTTTCAACGTGCCAGCTCACAAATATCTTTGCCATATTCTTTAGGGTCACGTAATCTTCAAATGTATAGAAAATCCGTGATGCCAATGAGAGATATAACTTTTCTTTTTCTCGGGCAGAGCTTAACCAATCACGGAGTAGAGAAAAAGATTATGGGAGATAAAGTTGCTGAAGGCCAATGATTCGAATCAGTACATTGAAAGAAAGGTTTAACCTGCGGGTCATAATAAAATTAACCTTACTAGAAAAATAAATACACTGATTAAAGGTTATCTATAAAAACGCTTCACTGTTGCGTCAAAGCCAAGACTGAAATGTGAAGTATTTATACTTTAGAAACAAACTTCGTCATATTGTTTACTAAAGCTCATTTTCTTGTATTTAAAAAAATATTTAAATTTTATTCAAGTCTAGTAAGACAGAGATAGTGAATCTAAGGCACGCGTGTCCTAGTTGACACGTTCGAAATTTTTGCTGGCACGTGAGCCATACACAGATTTAATGTTCTGGAGAAAAATATCTTTTTAAAGAAGGATTTTCTATTTCATTGGGTAAATAAATATCTAGCTTGAAGATAAAAACGATTAAGACCTAAATAAAAGCATTAATAATAAAGAAACATTGTTAAATAATATCTTGAATAAATCAGGTGGTTCACCACTGTTAAATATATTTTCAAACGGTTTAACCCGTCCTAATTGATGCAACTCATTAGATAATAATTTCTTAATGTAAATGTCATTTTGTCACCTTTATCGTTTGTTTGTTTTCCCCCCTTGCCACCCATTTTTATTTGATTTTTGTTATAATATATCAGAATAGTAATATATTTTCTAGCGGTTTAACCCGTCCTAATTGATCCAACTCATTAGATAATCATTTCTTAATGTAAATGTCATTTGTATTACCATTATCGTTTGTTTGTTTTTTTATCATCCCCTCCCATTTTATTTTGATCTTTATTATAATATATCAGAATAGTAAAATTAAAATCATTCGTACTTAAGCAAACATTTGCGAAAGTGTTTGTCTGAGGATGCCTCTGAAAGAGGCGAAACACGTGTCACATTTTGTAACACAATACGTGGAATAATCAAAGTTATTTTTATTTTAGATTAAGAACTATTTTATGGTGCTACTCATATATTATGGTCAGTTTTTTTTGCTTGGCACGTTGGAAAGTTGTTAAATAATGTTTAAAATTTTTGGCACGCAAACATAAATAGGTTTTCCACCACTGTAGTTGGGTATGAACATACTGTAGAATTCAATTTTTATAGCAGTATACAATCGAAAATTACATTTTTTTTGTTGACATAAATGAGAATTATATTTCTATCGCAATATTTATTATTTTAAACTACTATTTATTTCACTGTATATTTAATTATACAAAACTCACATTGTATAGATACTAATAAATTTAGTTATTATTTGAATGCCCTTTTTCATTCAACTCAATTTAATTTTCATCAAATCATCAATTGAAAAAAAAAAATCCTACATATTTATCAATGAAAATAATAGGCGAAAATTTTATCAAAGAGACAGTTTCTGGCAGAGACAATGTATTCCAAGCAAATTTGTCACGCAGCACGCAGACTATTCACCGTTTAATTATTCCGTATAAATACTATCAAACACAGACATTGCCTACGTTTGTATTTAAAGTTTAAACATAAATACCAATTGAGATGTATATTTTGGCAGATCTCTTATTTAACTGTAACTGTAACATGTTATTATTAATTCAAGCTACTTCATTGAAATTATGATAATATACCAGATTACTTAAATCACTATTTTTAATCAGAAATATGTGCAAAGCATCCCATCAAAGTCTGAGATTCAGTTTTAGTTATTAAGTATTTTTTTTTAATTTTTCAACGCGGACTTACGTTGTTTTTTAATCATTTTAAATGTACTCTGTTATATTTTTGAGAACATGTGCACAAGCGCGGCTTGCTTTCTCACATCGTTTCGTATCTGAATATCAAAGAGTGAACACCAAAAGCTTTGTGGTTAAAATTTCGAAATGACTTGGCACGGAATTCGAAAAAGCATCGTGTGCTTAAATAGAGCAAGAAAAATGAATATAATATGTGCTTTCTCGCTCAGATTCTGTATGAAGCGATGATATATCTTCCATCCAAGTGCTGTAATATTTATGGTGGAATTTGTCAGATTTCTCGAGAATTTTAATAATTTTTCATTTGCAACAATTAAGCTGCGATAAAAAATAATTGGACCAAAAAAGATTGAAGCCGAAAGAAAAATATTTAATAAAATGCTGACAATTTTTCGCTTCTATCACATTTGATATCAATACATATTAAATTACTTTGTCCTTTCTAGTAAAATTTAATTTTATCGATACCGATAATAGCTATCAAGCAAAATGCCGCCTGTGTGGTCGAGTGGTCAACATCGTTGGCTACGGAGGGCACGGGTTCGAATTCCAGTACGGGCAGTTTTTAAATTGATTTTTCAATCAATTTATGAACTTCTGTTCAAAGGCATGGATGTATGTGATGTCTTGATTTCCCCCTTCCCACCCATCCCATCCTATAAACGGGGCGTATCGAGAGCGATTAGCTAACCTGTCCTAGCCCTTTCCTTCTATTCCTACTCTCTTTGGAAAGAGAGAGGTTGAGCAACTGAGTAACAAGCAGTTCTCGTAGAAACATTTCTGTTGAGATATACTCCATTAGGAGTCCATATGCTCCATATTGGGAGCGGACATGGTAAAAAAATAAAAGATGCTATCTTTTATTATTTAAATTTAACAATATTTCTTACGTATTTCAATGCAGTTTGTATGTATAAATATAATTATAAGTCACTTTTAAGGTGTTCATTGTCAATAGCACCATAATAAAAATAATAAAAGATTTGTATAATACTGCAATAAATATAAGTATGTACAAATAAAATATAAGGTTAGAATTTCGGCTGAAGGTGCTTGATGGAAATTTAATGTCAAGTTTGAATTATTTTTATTAGTACACTTCTTTAAATTTTGTCGATAATGACCCGGGTTTCACCTTTCGGCATCTTCTGGTTTTATCGTTATCGACAAAAATTATGGAAGTGTACAGAATAAAAATAATTCAAATTTGAAATAATAAGGTGATTTTTTTATAATCCAATTAATTCTAGTGTTCAGAATGGCGTGATGCCGAAGATGTTATTAGTAATATCTTATATTTTTGTGAATGTATGCGTTTCACTGTCACTCACAATGACACTTGTGGTTTGAATACAGATTTTTTTTTTTAAATGGGTCTGAGTCGGAATATTTTTGTAAAACCCCCGACTCCACGGCCTTGTATTTTTCTAGTAGTCACTAAGGATGGTATACGAAGTATATGTATTAATCCATCTCTTTAATAAGATAAATAAACAGTGGCGTCAAATTACGTGCTTTTAAAAACATTTAAGATTAATTAACATTTTTTACTGCTGTTTCATATTTTCATCACGAAATAGGGCTCCACTAACACGACAGAAATGACGCAATAAGCGCCTACTTTTATTTGATTAATACCACGATTTTAATATTCCCGTTGAAAAATGACGACTGTGAGAGGAAAAATAAGGCTCGTGCTTGAAATGTGTCAGTGAAAAAACGTGCAACTTTTTCTTCATACAGACAAATTCACATATTATTAAATAAGCAAGCGTGAACCTTAATTTTTCTTTTGACAGTCAGAAGGTTCTTTTTCCCTTCTCTGTAATGTAAGGTTTTGGTTTCTATGCCGAATACATGTCGCCGATATATCACCATAAAGTATGGAGGGCGCATATTCATAAAATATTTCTTTAGGAGCCCTCATAATCATTAGAAATTACAATAAAATTAACGATTCAGGAAGGAATATGAAAACATTTATTACCATTTAATATTTCGTATAGATCTTTATAAGGTATGTAATTATTTATCTTCGATACATAGATAAGGCTTCCACCGCATTGCAAGTAAAATACAAAGAACCATCAAAGGCATATTCTTAAAAGTGTAACACAAACAGTAATTTCATGGCATTGTAAGACATATAGTTTTATAATAAAACATTATTTTTTTTAGTACTTATTCCACATAAAATTTATTGGATCAGGACCGATTTCGCTCATCGCGAGCATTATCAACTGATTAAAAAAAAAAACAGTGCTATTTTTACAAATTTAAATTGAAATAAAAGGTGTAAGCAACTATTGTGAAATTCTACTTCACATTGTTAAAAAATTCCCAAATTTTAATTGGGTTTAAATTTGACATCATTTGCCACTTATATTTATTAGTCTGATGATTTTTTAATTGTGTTATAGTTGTTAAACATTTTAATTGTGTGTAATTATAATTTTATTTGTAAATCCTTTTCATTGTTAATAGTTGCTTACACCTTTTATTTCAATTTAAATTTGTATAAATAGCACTGTTTATATATTTTTCTTATCAGTTGATAATGCTCGCGATGAGCGAAACCGGTCCTGATCAAATAAATTTTATGTGGAATAAGTACTAAAAAAATGTTTTATTATTTTTTATTATAATGCCACTCCACCAAGTATTGACAGTGAACACCTTAAAAGTGATATATTTTTATATTTTTAAAAAAAATGTACTGATTTGACATTTTTGAATATATATGTAGATCAGGATTGTTTTTGACTACCACGAGTATAATCAGCTGAGGTTTATTATCATTAGATGATAATTATACTCAATCAAATGAAAAATAAGCACATAAAGTGATTGTATAGTGTGTGCTTTTTTGGTGAAGATCAAGACTAGTTTCGCTCACCACGAACGCTATTAGCTGATTACTATTATCATCAGTAAATTGTTAAAAAATCAAAAGTTAATTTAGTTCTTAGAAATTTGGTAAATAACTTTCAATAATATTCGAAAACTTTTGTGAAACATTGTTGTATTTTTTAAACTTTTACTGTAATGTAAGTTCCAATCAGATATTTTTTAATTTAGCTCTATAATAAAGCATTTTTTTTTTTTCGATAAACTATTTTTTAAATTTAAGATTTCGACTGCAGGTGGAATTTCAATATTAAATTTAAATCGTTCAAATTATGTACATTCACACAAGTTTTGTCACTAACGACCCGGATTTAGCCTTTCGGTATCTTCAGGGGTTCAAGTGCACAGATGAACTTGAACTGAAAGTTAGTGACAAAACTTGTGTGAATTAACATAATTTAAACGATTCAAATTTAATTCAATAAACACTTTTATTGTATCATCCCGTAAATATTATCTTCTCAATGATACACGTGAGATACATTAATATTTCATTGGCGACAGTAAATAGAATTTGAATAATATTTAAATCATAAAATCATCAATTAATAGTAAAAATGAAATTATAAAAAAACTTACTGAAAATACTAACATTTTGGCATAATACACACTTATTTCTAAGCTTTGCGTAACGAAAAAAAACCTTCTATACCTGTCTAAATGTGATAAAAAATATCTAGTATCAATATCAATTTGAAAATGGTGCTCTAGTAAAACAATTTCCAATCTAACTAGGTGAATAAGATTTCAGAAAATGCAAGTTGAATTGCTACGACGTAACCCCTCCGAAGAATTGAGTCAAACTTTTTTCGTCGGGAAAAGTTTCAATTAATTATTACAACCCAGCGCCCATGCAATATTCTAGACTTCTATCAGGGCGCCATTTAACTGCGAGGATGTGGTACGATAGAATAGTTAAAGTTTATTTATATTATAATTATTTAAATAATATTTTTTTCACGATTGATAAATAACTCAAATACCTATTGATTTAGAACTGGAAGCTTAGAACTATCACCCTTTACAAAAACTAAGAACATTGAATCAATTTTTAAAAGCAGCATTTTTTTTTAAAAAAGGAGCTTTTCATTACATATCGACTGTGGAAAGGAAAAATGACGTAACCCACAGTTTTTTCAAAACAGCTTTTTATTTAGATAGTTACAATGTATCACATTTGATACACGTTCTATCAAAAGGATGTAAGCTGCAAATGCCGAATTAGTATAAAAATTTAGCTTTAAGTTTGAAAAAAGAAACCAAGAATAAAGACTGAAAAAAAGGTTTTTCCTAGACAATTTCTTTAATTGATATTAGAATATGTCAATTAAACACCAGTTTTGAAGTCTCTGTGCACTTCTAGGTTGTGTATATTTCATAATTTGCATGTGGCCCAAAATCATCAAAACACTTTTTTTGTGCCTCCTGTAAAATTTACTTTGTGTGGGTTAAGTCGTTTTTTCTTTCCACAGTCGATATTACACTTGTAAGATGATATAAATAATTATTTGTGACATATTTTCTTCTCAGTTTAAATTTGGCAAAACTCTGGGTTGATATCTCTAATACTTATAACTCATATTTGTTCTATAAACCGAATCTATCGATACAGCCAAGGTTTCATTTATTTTAAATTCTTCAATATTTAAAAACAAGTTTAATTGAATTTTGAATAAGTAATGGTAAAAAAATACTTCCAATAATTGATGCAATCTTTCGTGCAAGAATATCGATTCTTAATAACGGAAGAAGAGACGTTTCAAAAAATATACTGCCTGATTTATTTCATTTGACTGTAATAAAATTATGATACTTGTATACACACACTTCTGATGTAGAACATTTTATATTAGAAGCGAGTGTGTAAATATTCAAACAAAAACAAGTTTTTAATCCATCGGTTAATTTTACTCATACATTTATAGTTAATGAATAATTATTTTATAAAACTAATCAACATCCAAGAAAAAAAACGATCGGCATTGAAAATATATTTTTTATCGACGAAAGTTGACATCATATAATATATGTATATGAGCTCTTGAGAAGTGAAGTGAGCCGATTATATATTTTTATTTTAGAGAGAGAACACCATGTTAGTATGTGTTTAATAAGCCCACTTAAATTTTACTTTACTTTAAAACATGTAAAATATTAAACTATTTTTTTTAAAAATACCGCTTGGCTTATTTCATTTCTCATGGGGTCATATTAGCAATAACGTTTAAAAGTTTACCAAAATATAGAAAAATAAAATGTTTTTTTTTTGAGAATAGTAAAAGCTTACTTTAGCATCATATTATGTTGTGCTTTACGCAGACGTCTATTCACCTACTTCCGCTTCCATCCATCTGGCAGAATCGCGAAAGCTCGGCGGGCGGCTACAAAAGTACACAGACCAGAGGAAAAGACAATAGAAAGCCTCCAAGGAGAGCGTAGCGCCATTATGCAAGTTACGGTGGCGCTGGTACGTTATACAGCGCGTCGCGGAGGCTTTATGAACTAATGGCCGCCGCAAAAAACAATTGAAGACGCCTGAGGGAAAGAAAGAACGACTGCCTCTCCACAAAAAGCGCTTACATTCTTCAATCGCTTGAATCTAGTATCTAAGTAAATTTCCAACAATTGTATCGTGTAATCTACTAATTGATATGTACAAATATCATAAAAATGGAATTCAAAAAATATGACGTTCTATATTATACTTCAGCTGTTGCAGATATTTTTAATTACATCGTCAAGATACGGACAATCTAAAGATTTTCATCCAATGTTTTAGTCTACTTCTAGATTACAAAATAAGCCAAAATTATTTTTTAAATCTAGAGAAATATTAACACATTCATCGATGTCATTCATAAGCTTTACACTATAGAAAAATACTTGTTTCAAAGAACTTTGCCTTTGAGGCTTGTCGGTTAAAAAAAAACAGTTTTGAAAAACCGGGCTTTTAAAAAAAATCGACTTTCAAAAACCGTTTATATTTTTCAAATTAATAAAAATAAAGATTTTTAGTACTTTTTCCACTTAAAATTTATTTGATCAGGACCGGTTTCGCTCCTCACGAGCATTATCAACTGATAAGGAGAATAAATTAAACAGTGCTATTTATACAAGTTAAATTGAAATAAAAAGGTGTAAGCAATTACTAACGATTAAAAGAATTTATAAATTACATTATAATTACACAATTTTTCAAATTGTTTGCTTGGTTTTGGATATTAAAATTAATTACTTTTTTTATCATTTAATTAGGATCTTTAATATTTTGATATGAAACCCTTGTGGTTATACAAAACAAGATGAAATATGTATAATTTAAGATTTCGACTGAAGGTGCTTGGTGGAATTTCAATATTAAATTTGAATCATTCAAATTATGTACACTCCCACAGATTTTGTCACTAACGACCCGGGTTTCGCCTTTCGGCATCTTCAGGCGTTCAAGCGCATTCAACGAAACATCCATTTACTAAGCGTCAGTTTAAGTTCATCCGTGCGCTTGAACGCCTGAAGATGCCGAAAGGCGAAACCCGGGTCGTTAGTGACAAAATCTGTGGGAGTGTACATAATTTGAATGATTCAAATGAAATATGTAGCTTAAATTATTATTAGTAAGTAATATTCCAAAGAATCTATTGAAAATATTTTATTTGTTTGTATGTGTAATAGTTTTGTTGTGCATTTATTATTTTGTAAAACAAATCACTGACAATAAATAACAAATAAAAAAATGATAAATTGATATTTTTTTAAGTGTAGGTACAAAAAAAAGTATTTTTTTAAAATTATCCTTTTTAACACGATTGAAAAACAGTTTAAGCCGAGTTTCTGGAAATATTTTAATTCTAAAGCCGGTTTCTTCATAAGTCGGCTTTTGTATGGGCCTTATTTGTTTCGGTAAAAAAATCAGTCTTCTCAATTCATTACCGATAGAAGCAATTATTATTAATGCTTACTTAAGGGTAGGTAATTTATTGTCCTTGTCTATTAATCTTATTTGTCACAGATCGGCATTAATGCATCTTTATTTTGTTATTATAATTATCTATATTACATAATATATCGATGTAAGAGACTTCATCCTAAAAGCTAAAATCGTATTTTAAATAAAATGATAAAAGTTCAAGGTACTGCATTTAAGTGTAGTAGATAATAACATATTAATGATTATTCATATTGAAACTATTACAACACGCTTTCTATAAGCTAATTTCGTAGATAAACATTCTTTTTAAGCTAAAATAAATAACAAAATAATTTGGTTACAAAAAATTATTTTTCATATTTCTCATTAAAATATCTAATTTCCAGCATTTGGACGAACATAAACCGCGTATATAGACGAAAGTTTCTCGAAATGAAAAGGGGAGGCGCGGGTCTGACGGACTTAATTCTGAATTAAAATAAATGTTTACTTTCGCGTCGTCTGCTTAACGGCCGCGAGTTATGGACCGCTCGAATTGAAAACAAAAAGATTTCATTTGGTAACTCTCCCCAACCATCCCCGAACCCCACTTCAATTTGAGAAACCTTCCCGTAATTAGAACAATGCCTCGGTGAGTGGAAAAACCGAGACGATCAAATCTTCCAGACAATGAATGTTGTTTAATTCCATAATTTCGGCCAGTGCATTAAGGCATTTGCATGTTATGAAAATGAAATTAATACAGCGACTGGAATAAATGACTTTTATTCAACAATCTGTATAAATGAGAGGCTTATGTTGACTAATGTAAAGTGCTCGTAATGATGAATTCATTTGATATTTATATTACGGCAAAGTTTAGTGTCGGGTCCGTGGCGCATCGGTCAACGTCGTTGGTTTCCGTGATGAATCTCACGGGGCCAACTTACAGTATGAACATTTTTCCAATTGATTTTAGTTGAGTGATTTTAATATCTAAAAATTCCTTTCGACCTTTCCAGTTCTAAAAAATGGGGCGTAGTAAGAGCGATTAGCTGACCACCAGTCCCACCCTATATTTCTATCATTACCAGTCTCTTAGAAAAAGATATATATAGCAACTAGGTAACAAACAGTTCTCGTAGAAAAAAACCTCCATTAGGAGGCCATACACTTCACAGCTTTAATTTTAATATAAATTTACAAGTATATTCGGGGGTTCTAAAACACTTATGGTACTTTTCTTCTCAAGTTGATCATGAGTAAACTTTTCAAAATTGCCTCGAATTTTTCTCAACTGATTTGAAATTGAAAATATCTAGAGCAGACATTGATATATACATAAACATATTTTCTTATACATACGACTTTTAAATGTTAAAAAAGGCTAATCAAAAAAATATATTAAATTTGTGTATTTAATACTATTTAATAATGGTGTGACTCTTTATTATATATGAAAAACCTGAATGTGGCTTCTATAGATCTCATGCGTGCCCACCACTGATTTAGTGCAATTACAATTGTATGTATTGCCAATGCTCGTTATTCAACAATAATAAACACTTCATTTAAAACACATGTAAGTTTTGCTTCCGTCTTTAAATCAGTATCAAAATATTACTGTTTAAATAAAAAAAAATACAGAAACACATATAAAATTCGAATCGATAGCGCACTCTGTTAAACAATATTTCACTATTTTATTGCAACGTATTGGAGCAAGATTACCAGATCTGACAATTTCATTCTGAAATATGGCGAGCAAATTTTCCACTCCCATATTATGAAGCCATTGCAATATTTATTTTATGGATAACCGTTCATTTTAGGTGACTTCTCAGGTACTTCGATAAAATTGAAAACCAACGTTTTGCAGTTCCAGTGGAATTGCATCAAGTATTCCGTAATTTAATTGCACCATTCATATAATATAATACAAATCAGATTTACAAACAAAAGTTGTGTAAACCAATCGAATCTTTATTTACTCGTGATGTAAATGGTTGCACTCGTTACTCAATTGTGTTTTTAATTGAATATTTAACATTATTGGAAACATAAAGTTATTGCCACCCTCATCTGCTCTGCATTAACAGCCCAAAATAAATAAGCTCAAATCAAAAAATATTATTCAGCACAACACTTGTTTTTGTATATTGTTTGATATATTTTTAAATCTTATCAACTGATAATTTAGTCAGCGAGCATTGCAGTTGATTGATTGTGTTTTTTTATCAAGCCTCCTGTTGCGACACTTTATTTTACAGTACTTTTAAAGTACATATTCTTTCCGAACAAGCACTTTAAATCTATGAATGATTGCAGTAATGGCTCCATTTGGAAATTTGGTGGTGCTGATTCCACCTCCACGTTAATTTGAGCTAAGCATGTTAAATAAATACTAAAATGCAAAATAAAGAAAATTTGAAAACCTCAATAGTGTCGTGGGTTGGCCATACTTGATCTAGATCCTTATGCAAATGAGAAGAGCGTCAATAAAACATTAATTTTAAAATTTTGTTTTGCTTTTCGATGAATAGTGAACATAAAGAATGGCGATAGGTATACTTTATAAGCCAGAAAAATAGAATATTGTTCTTATGTATTAAATTGAAAGTATTTATAGTGATAAATCATATCACATTAATGATATTGAAATATTATCAAAGATAATGATTTAAAAACTAATGCAATATAACTAGTATATTTTGAACATTCATACGATGATATAATTTCTACGCTTTATTGAAACTTATAGATTCTACTCAAAACGAAAACGAAATTAATTTCTTGTGGCAATTTGTTGGAGGGGTGCTTGTTATTAATATAATGAATACGATGATTAAGCTTTGATTAAAATTGTTTCACACACTTGAAAGAGGGAGAGGGTTGTTAGTTATCAAATTTGCATAAATGTACTCAAAATGCACAACACACACAATCATCAAAGAGACAGAAACAAGCCTAGCGTAATTAAAACATGACTAAATGAACAAAATATAACAATATTAAAACAATCTGACAACTTTTCATTTCATAAAATAGTTGTACATCATATCCTACTTTATGATATCACAACAAATAATATCATAAAGGTTTTATCGTGACGATAGATTAATAAACATTTAACTGTATAAAGTAATATAACAAAGAAAGGTACAGATTTAAAATAGCATTTATAATGTATTAACGTTCATAAGAATAATTATAAAATATCGTCGATAACTTTTTCGGTTAGATATATATGTAAATATATTCATATAAGTATAAATATTCTCGATAGCTGTTTGTTAGTATTGACGATGGCGTCGTGCAGAAAATTTATTATTCATTATTGTAATCGAAGTTATTCTACGAGAACTGCGTGTTACTGAGTCCCTCAACCTCAGAGGAGAGTATGGATAGAAAGGATAAGACTATAGGTTAGCTACTAGTTATCACTACGCCCCGTTATTAAAAGATTGTGAGGGCTGGAGGGAATTTCCAGACATCATAAACGATTGAAAAAATACTTTCGATGGTAACTTTGTGGAAGTTTATTTTAATACAAAATTAAAAATAACTTTGATTATTCCATTGAACCTTAATTCCCTATTAACGTCATTAGTAGTATGATTATATTTGTTTGCTTTGTTTCGATTATATAACCCCCTCCTTGCTTACCTTAAAAGGGAAAAATTCCAATCAGGTTGATTGCAGCTCATTATTATCATTATTTGTTTGCTTTGTTTCGATTCTATCACCCCCTCCCTGCTTCCCTTAAAAGGAAAAAAAACAAACTCCATTTTGTAATTTCATAATTTAAAATTATAAAATCAATCTTGCTTCATTACTTAAGCAAAATTTACGAAAGTAAGTCTGAAGATGCCTTCGAAACACGTGTCACAGTTAGAAGCACAATGCGTGGAATAATCAAAGTTATTTTAAATTTTATATTAGATTGAAAAAATGCTATTCAAACCCGTGAGACCCGTTACAGAAGTCAACGACATTGTCAACAATTTGGCTATAAATAATAAATAGATTTAATTTTTAAATAACTTTTTTTACCCTATTGAGAAGTTCTACCAAGTTAACCATAACAATGTTTATAAATATATATTTTTAAATATATAATTCAAGTACAAAATTGCGTTTTCATAAAGTAGTATTTCAATAATAAAGCACTGATTTAGTATGCCATAGATTCCGTGAAATATGAACATGGCGATAAAAATGTTTGCCATTATTCTGCATGCGAATATTCGTAGCTACACATGACACAGTGGAATGGGAGCAAATTTCTCGATTCATTAGGCAATCGGTCCATAGAGCAAGACTTATCATCAGTTATGTGAATGAATGTGCGGGAAATGAAATCACGAAGTAAATTGCGACGGAGGACCGAGCTCGAGTCCGAAAAATGTTATTCACTGTCGGAAATTGAGGTCGAAATTTACTCTTGTATGAAATCGAAAATGAAGATTTATATTTTATACTGTTCTATATAATATTATTCAGGTTGCTAGATTTGTAGATATCATGCTACTTACACGTACTTTAATATTATAAAAAGCAATTCAGATATACCATATGAATAATATTCCGATGGTATATTTTACTTTTTCAACCATTTCCGCTCGTAACAATTAACGTGTGAACTCCTTGCAGAGTCTAGCTCAACCATGTATAAATACTTCATACGTAACGAGTTTTTAGCTGAGTGGTCAACGTCTTTGTCTTCGATTTTGGTGCTAAATATTTCGATTTCTAGTACGGATAATTTCATAGATTGATTTATAGATTTCGGTTCGAGGGCATGGATGTTAGTTAGTTCGAAAAACCTTCAGTCGACCTTAAAAAAATGGAATGTTTTAGTGTTGTTTAGCAATTGTTTTGCCTTAGCTTTATTCTTCTATCTTTACTCTCTTTGAAAAAAGAAAAATGCGTTACTGATTAAAAAGCATTTCTCGTAAAAAAAATATAATAATAAGTTTTACTTGACATTCATATCAACTGTGGAAAGGAAAAAGGATGTAAGCCATAGTTTTTTCAAAACAGCTTTTTTTAGATATTCACAATGTATCACACTTGATACACGTTCTATCAAAAGGATGTAAGCTGAAAATGCCGAATTAGTAGCCGCCTGTGTGGTCGAGTGGTCAACATCGTTGGCTACCGCTACGGAGGGCACGGGTTCGAATCCCAGTACGGGCAGTTTTATAAATTGATTTTTCAATCGATTTATGAATTTCTGTTCAAAGGCATGGATGTATATCACGATGTCTTGAATTCCTCCCTCCCACCCATCCTATCCTATAAACGGGGCGTAGTGAGAGCGATTAGCTAACCACTAGTCCTGTCCTAGCCCTTTCCTTGTATTCCTACTCTCTTTGGAAAAAGAGAGGTTGAGCAACTGAGTAACAAGCAGTTCTCGTAGAAACATTTCTGTTGAGATAAACTCCATTAGGAGTCCATATGCTCCGTATTGGGAGCGGACATGGAAAAAAAAAAGTACCTAAATTTAGCTTTTAAGTTTGAAAAAAGATGAATTTGGTACTATTGAAACCAAAAAAAAATACTAAAAAAAAAGGTTTTGCCCGGAAAATTTCTTTAATTAATATTAGATTATGTCAATTTAACACCAGCTTAGAAGTCTACGTTCACTTCAAGGTTGTGTATATTTCATAATTTGCATATGGTCCAAAATTATCAAAACACGTTTTTGTGCCTCCTGTAAAATTTGCTATGTGTGGGTTACGTCCTTTTTCCTTTCCACAGTCGATACGATCTACTTTCAGAGCGGACATGGTTAAAAAATACTTTGCTTCTTTTTATCTTGGTACAATGATGACAAAATAATAGACTTGAATGACAGATTTTAATTATCTTTCTGCTGAGCGTAACCATACGCACGTTGGTTAAAAGTTTCATTTCAACCAGATTGTGGTATGATGTTATGCTAACGGAAAAAAAGTGTCAAGTTTTGTATTGTTTCCGCTTAGTTTAAAGGATAATGGCTTCTTGGATCACGTGATCCTACATTTGGCGTGAGAAGAAATGATCAGCACACGCGGCGAAAAGTTATTCGGTTAAAAACTTTTTAAGCGAGACATACGGCGTCCCACCCGCCCCAGATAAACTTCACGCCGGGAAATGGAAAACTAAAAAACTTCCCCGAACAGAGAGGGGGCGCGGTCAAATATAATGCGAGACTATTTCGTGAGATCGCGCAAGGAAGAGTGTAAAGAAAAAGTTTGTAATCACACAACACCCGTGACTTGTTGAATATGCCAGCATTTTGTTTTAATATATTTTGTACATAATATGCTAATTTAATATTCACCTATTTCTACCATCATTGAGAGAGTTGTAAAATCTCTGCTTACTTGAAATCACTTTCAGCGTTCACGTCGAATAACATTTAATAAAAATGTTTTTTTTATTCCATTTAACATAACGGATCAAAGACTAGATAATGTTTTCATTTCTTCTCGAGGTGATCTCGTTTAGCTTTGATTTAAGATATTCAAATGAATCTAAAGTAAAGCCAAAATAGCTATCAACTAATAAATATAAAAAAAAACTTTAGAACTAAATACGTTGCTATTTTTACCATATTAGTATCTAACATAATAATTATTGTAATGCAACATATATATAATATATGTAGCGGTTAGAGTAAAAACTCATATTTTGCATTTTTGAGTATATCAAATTTAAATGCATCATTGCATGTGTACAAAAATAGTCGTGCTCTAAAAAATTCTTTGAACAATGTTAAAACTATTGTCAAAGATCACCATTGGTGTCGAAAATTAATAAAATGAATCAATCAGCAATCTACATTTTGCATAGTTTAAAAGTATATTTGGCATTTTAAAAAAGTCTTAATTTTTTTAAAACATCACAAAAATAGTGTTTCTATGGTTTTATGCGATTTTCGCATGACTCGATTTTCGTAGGATGTGAGCTATGACTGATATATAAAGTATTTATTTTTGTTATTAAATATGCCATGAAACGTATAATGGATCGATTGTGTTAAAGTAAAAAAAAATAACCCACACAAAACGAATTTTACAGGAGGGACAAAAAACGTTTTTTAACGATTTTGGGCCAAAGTCAAAATATTAAATAAACAAAACTTTCAAATGCATAAGACTTATAGAGTGGTATTTTATTTACTCAATGTAATATAAAACTAATATCTTTTTGAGAAAACTTTTTAAAAAGGTTTTTTTTCCTGGTTGAAATTTTCACAGGCTCATCTTTTTATTAAACTTAAAGGGCTAAATTTGCATAGATACTAATTCGGCATTTGCGGCTTAAGCGCTTTTAACAGATGGTGTATTGTGATTTTAAAATAAAAAAAATTGAAGGTTGATGCCTTTTAAAAATGACGTACAAGTCACATGCAATAATTAGTAAGACATGTGAATTGATATGTAATACTTATTAATTTTGGTAAATTATCAACACTCATAGATAATATAATACAATTAAAAATCTCTAACTCAACCAATTTATTTCTACGTAATTTTTGACATTGATTCGATATAAATAAATAATGCAGTGAATTATTGTGGGCATAATTATTTTAATTTAAATAACTCGCAACACCATTATTTTATCTATTAATGAAATGTTTCATTATTATTTGTTTTGTGTAAGGAAACTTGTAAGCATAAGGCGGAAACAAATACAAGAAAACTCAGGCGACAATAATTCACTTCCTCTCTATTTATATTCTATTTAGAATACAATAAATACCCCCTACCCCGTCACCCAACTGTGCAAAGTTTTTCCCACAACAAGATAATGCAAGGTGTTGCTTACATACTTATGGAAAAGTTTTTCAACTTTTGGTGTTACGCAAATTAAACTTTTAACGAGCAAAAGGGTTAGAACTTTTGAAAACCGTGTCATTTTGTATGAACAAGATAGCAATGAGAGGGTTAATTTATAGTTTCGTTTTCTCCAACTACATTTTGGTCTAGTAAGATTTTATTAAATAAGTTTTATCAAAAGCAGATTGTTTTTTAATTGTTCATTTGGGGTGGATAATAAAATTACTCAAACTATGAATATCACGAAAGTGTTTTATGATTAGAGAGAGTTTTATGATAAGTTGGAGAGCACGGAATCTAACAATAGTTAATTCTTCAATTGAAATAATTTTTTAGTATTAATTTTGTATTCGAGTAACATTTTTTGTTATTAATTTACGCTTTCATTCTTGTATAAATGGACAGAATTTTTATATGGGCCAGCCGTAAATAATTCGCTTAATATTTTCTTCTAGGAATGATAAAGCAGCCATAAGAAAAGGTTTTTTTGTTTGATTACCACTGTCTCTTCGCCCTGTTTCGAGTATTAAATATTGAACACTGATTTCAAAAATCCATGTAATTAACTTAAAAAATTTCAAACAATAAGATCTGTGTTTGAATGCCAGATTGAAAAAAGTTTAATAAAAACCTTAGATTCGTAATGTTAGTTATTTCTAAATACATCTATTTAAAAAAAAATACGGTCTAATCTTTTTCTTTATTACAACCTTTTCTTAATTTTTTTGACATAAATTTGCTGTAAATTTTAGAGAGAAAGGCTTGAAAAGGCAAAGATACTTCATTCTGCATTTTTGACTTGAGTGCAATATTTACAAAATATGAAGTAAATTGTACTAAATTTTTGATATTTTTACTAATTCATGTCCTTTTTCAATGTAGCGCATATGTCTTCGTGGTGGAGGTATCTCAACTCAAGATTTTCTACGGGAACAGTTTGTTATTCAGTTACTCAACGTCTACTTTCCGAAGAGAGATATAAGAATCGGACTTGGGAAGGACTAGTGGTAAACTAATCGTTCTCGCTACACCTGTTTTTACGGATATAAAATGTAAAAAGGAATTTAAGACATCACATACATTCATTCCTTTGAACAGAAATCTGTAAAACAATTGAAAATCAATTTATAAAGAGTGTCCGTACTGTGATTCGAACCCGTGACCTACGTTACTAAAGCCAACGGCGTTGACCATTTGACCACAAAGCTGGCTTAAATAATATATCATCAAAATACTGAGGTATATTGTGATAAATTTATTTTTATTTCAATCAATACGAATCACAGAATAAAACTTTTTTTAAAAAATTTTAGCGACAGATCGGGTGGTTTGGATCATGTAGACCAGCGATTTCCAACCTGGGAGGCGTAGACTATTGCAAAAGGAGCCATAAACAGTCCAAAATATGTATTTATCTTTTTAAACGTGTCTTTATTACTATATGAAATAAAGGATGGGAGGCGCAAAGATTTTTTTCTTCAAAGGGAGGTGCAAAGGTTGGAAACCACTGATGTAGACTTCCTTTGGAGCATTTTATCAAAAAACCTTCATAAATAACTGTTTGTAAGTTAAATGTTACTCTTTTCAAAAACTATAATAATGACATTAGTGAAGGACTAAAAAAAGAGATGAATGGGACGGAATAAATATACGACAGATATCAATACTTATGAAAACAAATTCATAAGTCGATTATAAAATTGCAAAGCCGTGTACACTAAAAGCTCGGTTGTTTTGAATATTCAGCAACAAGGCGGATGAATAATATTTGATTAGTCAGAATCAGTGGCGGCCGGTGTCAAAAATATTAGTGGGTGCGAAAAATGATTGACTTGATATGTGTTTAGATATCGCTTAATATTTGAATATAAACAAGGGGTTCATTGCTCAATTGCCACCATTAGCCGGCCGCCACTGGTCAGAATATGCTATGGCAAAGCAAGCGTTCTCCTCTGATGTATAAAAATAAAACCAAGTTTAATTATTATGTGCGTACAGTGGAACATCTCATAACGAGTTTAATTCGTTCCAGAACCTTACTCGTTATGTGAAACACTCGTTAAGCGAAACAATTTTTCCCATATTAAACAATGTAAAATACAATAATGCGTTCCATACCGGAAAAAAAACATTTTTTATATTTTTAACATGTATTTAAGTAAAATTACATACTTTACAATTGTTAAGAAGCGTAACAACCTGGAATGTGATTTCTATTTGCAAAAAACGATAAAAATCGACTAGTTTATTATTTATGACAAATAGTTAATTATTTTTTACTAGCAGACATTTGTTTTTGCCGATGCTTCAAAATTTGGTAAAAATGTGACAGCATTATCATTGAGTAAATTTGTAAAACACATAGCCACCTTCTTATTAGGGTGATGCTTCTCAATGTACGATGCAACTTTCTTTCAGCTTTTCTCTTATTGCGCCAGAAGATTGTTGCTAGGCTACTTCCTTCTCCTCCACCAACAAACTCTCCTCCATAACTTCTTGATGTGAAAAAAAATGCAACTCCATAAGCTTTTCAACATCGTTGTTATCTACCTCTAGTCCCATAGTATTGGCCAAAGATACAACCTCATTGACTGTAGACTTCACAGGTACTGTCACAAGCCCCTCAAAATCACATTCGACAACGCTTTTCGGCAAAGCTTCTTCCAAGCTGAAGTGAGGGTTCTTTTGGTAACCTCTTCTCACGCTTTATCAATCATCTTGAGGCAAGCAACGATGTGAAAGTGATCTTTCCAAAACTCTGCGTCACTCATTATGCGAAATGTCGCTCGTTAAGGGAGCATTTTTTTCACAATCTGTTTTGCTTTTTTTTTTTTTGGATATCAAATTTATGGAGCTTCAAGTACCAGGACGCACCAAGGTTCTTCCAGTCTCCTTCATCGATAAAAATTTTGAAAAATTGTAAATTGTATCCCCTTACCGTCGTTTGCAGACGGAAGGGCGCGATCACTACAGAGATAAGAAGTTCACGGGAACTCCATATGCATTATTTTGCAAATCACATTCCATATACTTCCTCCATACTATATCAGTACATGTACACACACATGCGCATACATACATACACACATACAGTATACAAATTGTTTTTAAACAAAGAGAGTCATTTTCGTGATGCTAAGTTCGTTCTAAAATTGACAATTTTAGACGACATAAGATCTATGGAGGGTCGTCGAGCAGGACTGCTCTGGGTCTAAAACGATTCTCAGGCAGTGTCTCGTCATAGTTGTGGAGATCAGAGATCGTTGGGTTAAAATGTTTTCCTACCTCGCTGTGAAACTTTTGTGATATTTCACGAACGAACTCGCGGATGGTAGGTATTTTCAAATCTCTGTGAAGCAGCGAGTTACGCACGTACCACGGGGCGTTACATATCTGTCTGTTTTGCTAGTTATGTGAATTACTCTTTATAAGAGGTGCTCGTTATGAGAGGTTCTACTGTATATTTTTTATTTTAATATTTATGTGTACATGTGACTGAAGTCTGTTGTATGTATTTGTTACCAATGATAAGTCGAATAAAAACACCGTTCATTATAAGTTATTAATGTGCAACTTACCTACGAAGTGTTTAAAAAGAAAGTATTCTGTAACTGCTCTGTAAACTTCTGGTTAACATTATACGAACAAGAAAAAGTGAATGATCGTTTTTTTATGTAGTGGAAAATTCAAAGCACTCAGTAAATTTATTTTTTCGATGCACAAATAATAACGCTGCAAAATTTTATGTTTTCCTTTTTATACCTTTAGTAAAAATGATAAAATTCTGCTGAGTTTTCAGTTTATAGACAAACTTCTACCGTTCACTATTCAGACATTAAGCCGATATAAGGATAAACTTTGACCTTTGGAAAGTAAGGTTTCTTTTCAGGAAGATTTTCATATGAATACAATGTATGGAGGCGGTTGGCTGTTCGTGAGCTTTGTCGACTGCCTTTTATATAATGGAAAAGTTTTCCTACAGCCTTTCGTATAAAAACTTTGCGAACGTTTTCGAAGAACTTTCCAAAATATTTTGTCATGTTTGCCTTTCAAATAAATCACGCTAATAGCTCATTAAATTATTTCATATATAGTTTATAATTAGGTTTTGATTCTCATTTATAAATTCCCGATCATAACTAACTAATTACAATCCTCACAACCAGCTTTATTATCTATTACATAAACTTTTACTCGAGTAATTTCAATTCAATGGCAGCTTTACAAATGTTAAAATGTACGAAAATGTATATAAATAATAATCTTAACGTGTGTTAGTCAAATGAAGCTAATTTCCAGACTAACAATATTTTTCGTTTCATAGTTTTTGATTATATAAATCATAAGGGATCTCCGTCGAGATTTCAAAAAATATATTAAATATAATTATGTTTTCTATTTAACAGATAACAGCCGAAAAAAAATCTTTGAGTATACCATTGGGTATACAATCAGTGGTGGTTCTAGGTACTGGGCTAGGTGGGCTAAGCCCGACCTGCATTTTTCACCCAAAACATTAGATGGCTGAATAAAAATGAACAGCAATTCGGCCGCTGAACAAAATAAATACATTTATAAGCGTAACTAACCTTTCCCAAATGAATATAATATCTTTGTTTTAATTTTCCTCTGTCAATATAAGACAATGTTACGTCTACCTACAATCATATTCTCGATTGTGTTTTGTATTACAATTTTAAACTGAGCCGGCTTAAAAAAAACAATAACCCTATAAATACTTCACAGGGAACAGGAACTCACGTCACTCTGGCAACACCACTCAGGAGCTATTAGATGTTTTGTCCGTAACCACAGACAATATCATGCAATTTTTCTTTACACTGGGGCGCAATCAAGCACGATTAGATTTTTTTTGTATTTGTATGTACGGAAACGTCACCTAATACACACGATAGTGTTTCAATCTGTCAAGCTTCTGTTGATCGTTGGGGGCTAAACAGAATCTGCCCAATACGCATACTTATGCATTGAAACACAAAACCAATATCGTTGTATTGTATGAAAGTGACAGGTATTGACTTTCAGTGACAGCAAGTGACAGTTCTATACTGCTTTTAGTAGGTACTTGTTATTTCACTTTGAAAGAGACGAATTTAAGGATTCCGTGTTATTATTCTATTATTTCTTAGTTACATTAGCATTGATTTTATTATATAATAATTTATGCATTGCAGTAGTGTCGTAGTATTTGTTAATTTGCTTGTAGATTATTGTATAAGGTGAAGTGGAAATATGCTTTTCTCTAGCCCACCCAAGATTTTAGGTCAGGAACCGCCACTGTATACAATAAACATTGAATAATAACGTTTACTACATTCACCTCTATATAATTGTTGACAAGCTTCTTTGGGTCTATCAGTTCGAGAATATACGTTCCACACAAAACCGTGTATAAAAGCGATAAAAATCGTATAATATAAAATCGTAAAATATAATATTCGTTATTTTTAGTAGACTGTGTTAATTCAAAATCGTTTAAAACCTGTACTTTAAAATAAGACATAGATTATTTCAGAATATTTTAATTAAGTTGATTTGAACACAACACCGAGTTTACGTGGTAATTTATTTGAATGTTTCAAAAATAGTGTAAATATATTTAATTCAATGGCATCTATTTTTTGTTTAAGTCTATCTTTTTATTTATTTCTTAAATCATTTTCATGTATTTTGTGCATTACCCTCTCTCCCATCTGATCCTTAACCGGTTCTCTGCCACTGTAGGACCGGCTATTCAAAATTTGCGTGTTTACACTCAGTACTTGAGACGCGGTCACAAGAAACGTATTTAATAATTTTAAAATATCATGCACATAGTGACATATCTTGGAATCATAGTGTGATACTCAAACTTTAAAGATATTGTTTTGTAATCTATAATACATTGATTTAAAAAAAAATCTTTTTTGCTGTGTTCAAATTTGTCGCTAGCAGGGCTTTGCTAACTTGGCAGTAATTTCCGTTTCTGAAACGTTTTTGGATAAATAATGGCGGAAATGACCCATCGTGTATTTATATGGTAATTGTTTGTGATGTACTATTATTATAAGTCCAAAAAGTTCATATTTATTAGGTTTTATTTTTTTAAAGAAAATCACGGCCCTCCGTGCACGGTCATATTAATACCGCACGGCACAGAAAAGGTTAAAACGGAGAGAAACAATAGTGATTAGAAAATCACTAATCATTTCCAAGTCACATACTTTTTGCTTCTGCGTTATTTCAAGATTGTGTAAAATAACAGTAGAGTGTAAGCATTGCATGTGGAAATAAAAATAATGAAACCAAAATTGCGCGCATTTTTAATTTAACTACCACTCATAGTATGCATATTAAAACCAATTAACACACAGCCGACATTCTAATTGGCAAAACTTCGGCATGTATTATGAGTTTTACAACTTGAATGGGAATATGGAGACGTAATCCCGGTTTAATGTTGGATATTAAAGAATATGGGTGCTGCAAAGTGACGTTGCATAAAAGATTTAATGAGGCAGTAGCAAAGTTCACGCTTGGATAATCACTTGAGGCTGAATGGGGCGAAGCTATCGTGTACATTATACGGGCCGGCTCATTCACATGAACATGTGTGGCAGGAAGCTTATTTTGCATTTTCACTATCAGCATGAGAAATTTGGATGGCAAGTTTTATATTTTTTTTTCATAAATCATCAAGAAAATGCCGGTAAAAAGATGTATTTTTTTTAAATATAAAACAGCTTAACAAATTTTGAGTTGATTCCAACAAAATTGATCATGTGCTTATTTAAAAAAGAATTAATTTATTATTTATCAAAATACCTATCGAAAACCTCACTTTGAAATAGTTGAGCGACTAAGTAGAAAAAACTTCTGTTGAGATACTTCCATCAGGAGACCATATGCTCCACATTTGGAGAGGACATGGATATTTTTTTTTATCAAAAACGATAACTGTAGTTTAATCTGCTTTGTCTTATTTTTTATAGCAATCAATGTAAAGTACTATAACAATAGATCACTACTTTTTTGGCGATTTTTATAACGCTGAGTTCTAAGGGTAATACGACAAAGCTAATCAATTCAATCAGTCGATTAAAAATAAAACACATTTTTATACTAGTTTTGTATTTTATAATAATTACCATCAGAATTATGCGTCTTAGATTCAAAACCTACTTAACTCCAAAAACCAAAAACCAAAACTGCTGTGGGCTTTTTGGATTTGAGTAGGTTTTAAGATTAAACATATTTTAGTAAATGCGTTTTCTCTGTTATCAGAGAGATTTTGAAATCGGAAATTTATTGATTGTGTAGATATTGAAATAGAGAACAAGCTGACATCAAAATTTAAAAAAAATCAAAAATGGTCTTTAGATAGGTTTTGAAATTGAGGTCCTCAATTATCAACTTTCCTGGTCATTATTTTTAAAATGTGGAACTAGTACAAACAGTGTTTTATTTTGTAATTAAATATATAATGTCTGTTTGCCAAAAATTTACGACTATTTTTTTACATCGATGGCTAGACATGTAACCGATAAAAAATAAATATTTCTGCAATCTGATCTGCAATCGGACAGAATTTCACAAGTGAAATGAAGTAGAGTGGTCCATGATTATCATTATGGGCATGAATAACCATATATTAGGATCACCAAAATGGATATATGGGTCAACAGCTTCCTCTAGCCATGATAATGAATGCAAGTACACCTTAGTTTGCCACAGACATTTCCTGACCCATTATTTCATCATGATTTTTTACTGTTTAACTCAAAAAAATATCAAAAATATTCCCTTTCCAGTTGATTAAAAAATAAATCGCTTGAAAAATTACGAACAAAAGATTTATGCTTAAACTGGTCTGTTGTATTTTTGTTAAGGTGTTGCAGCGTAGGATACGGCAAGGTTTAAGAAAGAAAATAAAAACAGAAAAAGGAATAAAACGGAACGTGTATCTTGGGACAATAACGATAAAGATAAAGAATGAGGTCTTCTTTAATACCATAGCTGGGATTTTAGTGGCGTATCTAAATTTCCATCAATAGGATTCATTAGTTTTAAATGCTTACTAATTAATCTACGATCTTGATTCTAAGGATTATTAAATCCCGGTCTCGTAGTGTTTATCAACTATTTAGATAGCTTTGTTCCATATTGCTACAACTATTAATTGATAGTTTTGAGATATGGCTTACCAAAGTTTTGACACATCTTAACTGATTTGTAAAAAGTGATAATTATTATTGGCTAAGAATTAAATGAACTTTCGGTTAGATGATTTGCACTTAGAGCAGCGATTTCCAAACTGGGAGGCGCGCCTCCCTGGGGAGGCATGGACTATTGCAAAAGGAGGCGCGAACAGTCCAACATATTTATTTACCCTTTAAAACGTGTCTTTATTACTATATGAAATAAAGTATGGGGAGGCGCGAAGATATTTTTTTCTTCAAAGGGAGGCGCAATGACAAAAAGGTCGGAAACCACTGACTTAGAGTGTTGTTCCCCATAGAACTTTGGTTGGGTACAATATTTTAATTTGTAATTAAATAAAATATTATATGCACGGATGGTTGTGATAACAAATTAAAAATAAACATTAAATATATATTTTTTTCAACAAAATCAAAAATCAAGTTCACTTGTACCAGTGAAAACCATCCAATCTACAAGTGCAATTATTTTTAATCCATTATTATTTACCTTATTTTTTTAGTGAATTATTTCTCTTAATTAAATTTAAATTTATTGAAACGATGATAAAACCATACAATTGGGTGGCTTAATTTCATAGTGCTACAACTGGTAATTGATAATTGTGAAAATTATTATTTTCCTCATCTTCTTGGTGTTATTGCTGTTATCTAAATTAAATTTTAGTTTATTGAAACGATGACAAAACCATAAAATGAAATGAAATTTGTCAACTTTCATGCTGGATCTCATGGGCTCGAATCACAGTACGAACAAAAAAAAATGCGTCGATGTCCTCCACTTGCAATGTAATCCTTAAATAACGGAGTTTAGCGAGAATGATAAGCCTAAGCCTGTGATAAATCTTACCTTTCTATCCCCTACTTTCTTCGAAAAAAAGAGGTTGAGCAACTGAGTAACAAGCAATTCTTGTAGAAAATTTTCTGTTCAGATATCTCTATTCGGATGCCATATATTCCACATTGAGAGCAGACATAGATAAAAAAAAATGTGATTATCAACATAATCATATTTCATGTGAAATTGTTCCGTGCGCTACTGTATATTATTATCTTAAACTCAAAATCCTCAAGTTGTTCGTAAAGCGTTTATGTGTAAATGTTAAGATGTATGATCGGATACAATGTTGAGAAAAGAAAATTGTATAAATCTTTTGAGACAATGTGTTTTGATGCTATAAATATTTAATGGTGTGTAAGTCAAAACAATATTCTACGTCTTTGTATCCATTAAATTTCAATCTTTGTAATATAGTTTATCGTCGATTGCAACTCAGCTTACTTTTGATAGATTCAATAAATATAGTATAAAAATTCTCAAAGAATGTTTCTAGGTGATTAATAAAATCGATGAATGATTTTTTTACTATTACTTTGGTCATTCGAATTTGGGTTCGACCGTTTGGCTACACCAAATTTGTATATATATACACATATGTATATCAAACCTGATTTTTAATAGTGGCTTAGTAAAATCATAGGCAAACATATTTTGACCATTTCTACTATTAAAATTATTTTATAATTTAACTGTTATTGAAGCTTATTTGATAGTTTTGAAATGACCAATGAAACTATAAAATCTAATTAAACAATCAATCCCAGTTATTCAATGCCTTTATTAAGGAATTTTTCATGTTTTTCATCGATTATTACAATTTTATTTAACTAAGCAAATATTAGACTGAAGAGGTTTCTATTTACTTTATAATTGGTAAGAATATGACCACATGTGAGAGATAATAAAGATGATAATATATGAAGATGTCTCGCTGTGTTGAGTAAGTTTCATGAATCGTTTGGCAGAAAGATTATGAAAAGGTATTTTAAAATTGATATAAATCTGTTATATGAATCTCTAATACATTATAACGGACTTAATATGTACAAGAATATATTGATACTATTCTACTAACATTAAAGGTAAAAACTGTGGACAAAACAACACTATTTACAGTTGTGGATGTTTAAAAAATCTGACATTATTTATTTAAGTAGAATAATAATATAATAATATTACACATAAGCTAAGGTATATTTATATCTTGTCAATTAGAATACTACTTATATCCGTTGGACAATTTTTGCATTCATACCCCTTAAGGAGCCGTATGAGCTGAGATTCGTTTTTAACTTTCAATTATGTTCATTTCAATTGAATCGTAAGTTTGTAATCTTATTATTTTTTATGCTAAGTGTTATTGTGTATAGTGAAAAGAAACTGCTTTCGTATTTAGACATTTTGCAGCTAAGCTCGCACAATGTACAGGGTCTTTCAATAGGGACGCTCAAAATTTGTTAGGTTATATCAGATATGTTGTTAAAGTAACATCTGTCAAATTTGGTGCCAATTGTCAAATAAAGTATAGAAAATCACCATGGAAGTTTATAGCATTGTACAACGTGTGCAAATCATCAAATTTGACCATTTTACCAAAAAATCATTTTTAGCGACGAGGTTCATTTTTTAGTGAATTCAGCAAAATTGACGAATTCAGTTCGATACCAATCCATACGAGATATACTAGCACCAAATGCACCCCGAGAAACTCACTGTTTGGTGCGGATTTTGGTCTGGCGGAATCATCGGTCCGTACTTCTTCCATCGCCATATCCTTCAACGTTGAGAGCTGATAAGAAACTTTTTGTGGCCTAAACTGGATGATATGAATACCGAAAACATATGGTTCAAACAAGACGGCACTACGTGCTACACAGCACATGCCACCATTTATTGAGAGTTTTTTTTACAAAATTCGAGCGTCTCTGTTGAAAGACCCTTTATAATTAAACACAAAACGTGTTCATTATAGAACGCTTTGTGGATCAGTTGCGTCATTTAACAGCAGGTGCTTGTTTAAAATTGACATGAATCAGAAATCATGTTAGTGATGGAGTAACCAAAAAAAAATATTACGTTGCTCAAAATGTGTATAAATTTACATCGATACAATATACCGTCGTCAACTTACACAATCCTACGGCAATATTTTATTACTACGTTCGTGGAAAGGTTAATAAAACAAAGCTGTACTTGATTGATACATAAAAAGCCAGAATAGCCCAATATAACGTTACATGACGTTTATTCATTCCACTTGAAATAATTTGCTATGTTGAGCCCACAATCAAAACGCCGTCGAAATTTATACGACGACCTCTTTCTGTGAAAGACGAAGCAATAAGAGTAGAGGTGGGCTACAAATATCTTACCAGCCCAAATCGTATACTTATATTATATTTACTTTAGCTAGTGATGGGCTGAAATTATCTCAGTACACTCATTTTTTTTAAAAAGTTTTTTACACTATATTTATGAACAAATTATTTGTTCTTACACGATTTCCAGACACAAATAACAACGAAGCAGATAACTGATTTAAAAAACAAAAAAATCAGCAACACAAGACAGTTATAACAAACAAAAGGCTTTATTAGATATTTACACATTAGACGTACCAGACATTTTTAGTGATGAAAGTAATTAATGTCCAGTCCCTCATAACAGTCTTTGTATATAATCAAGTGGCGATGAGTAGTGTTATTTTTTCTTAATTAAAATACATGTAATGAATAATATTTTTCCCGCTGTCGAAGAATAATCGCCCACTGTGGTCTAGTTGGTTAGAGCTTACTCTACTAACCAGGTGGGTCTGGGTTCGATCCCTGGTAAATAGTTTTTGAACCCAACATGGCTTAAATTTTAAAAAAAAATCCGATTACAAGCTAACATACACATTTCGGTATCTGTTACTTTATAGCAACGGCAAATAATAATAATAATAGGTGAAGATTCAGACTAAAGGGGCTTGGTGGAACTTGTTAAATTTGAGCCCTTTAAATTTTGTGTTTTTTAACTAACGACCCTGAAATGAACGGGTGAACTTGAATACCTGAAGAAGCTATAAGGCAAAGCCTGGATCGTTAGTTAAGAAAAAATAAGTGGCAACGTACAACATTTAAACGATTGGAATTGAATAATAATAGTATTGACTATTACAACAAAAACTATTAGACACTTTAATAAGCGGCTATTTTTGTGAGAAAAGTAGTATACAGATATGAAATCTTGTTATTTTGTATTTAAAGTTGTGCCCAACTCTAAACGATCTACTTGTTGGGCTAGTGATTTATTCTGAAGCCAGCGGAAAGGAAATTAAGTTTCAGTATGCAGCCGACCATTTTGTGGGAGACTAGCTTCTCTTGGATACTTTCAATGGCTCCTCTAGTTGGACGTTATTTATCCCACTTCCAATCTGCAATTACATGATTGTTATACGTTATCATTAGACTTTTTCGATGTATAATTGCTGGAAATAACTGAATATTTTTAATAGAATCAAAGAAATATTTTATCATGAATATAATATGCCTATAACTACCGTTTTACAGTAGTAATATATTTTATTAAATTTCGTACATTATCACACGCTTTGTCATTAACGACCCGGGTTTCGCTTTTCCAAGTGCACAGCTGAACTTGAACTGACGCTAGGTAGTTGTATCGTATATATATACAATAATACTATAAATTATCACTAAGCTTAAATCTATTTGGTTCTGTACAAGAAAACCACTTTGATATAACTTTGAAAGAATGTATGTAGAGTGGAAGCCCCAATTGCGTGGTCGCATTCCATTGCCGTTGCTGCTGTACACACAGCCGGGCGGCTGTCTGTGTGGTGCATACAGTCAAACGTTGGCGAGTACTATGCATTTTACCAACTAGTAACTAAATATTTCGTCCGTATATCTTTTTTCATTTATTCTTAGTTTTGGCAGTTTTGCATTTTTCGCGAAAAAAAACGTTTCTAATTTTTGTATGGGATTCACTCCCCCAATTACGCGACTCCCAATCACGTGGTCACAACTTTCGCGTAAATGGGGGTTTTATTTTATTTGTACTATGTTATGAAATAATTTATTTTCTATCACGAATGCTGTTTCGCTCGATCATTAATTAGAATACCTTTAAATCAATCATTCGTTTTCAGTATAAAAGGTATGTGTTTTTTCAATAAGTACATAACTTTAGCTGAGTACACTTTATTCATTATTTTAAAATCCCTGACTAGACAATTGCCGAAAGTATTTTTTTGATCAATTTATGAACACGTGTCTCTCTCATAAATGCTTGTGATGTTTGTATTTATTTTTACCACTGGTAACGGTCTTCAGCTTGAATTAATTAAATTACATTTATCACAAGGTATCTTTAGGTTTATTGAAAATATAAGCATTGATTTTCTAACCATTTCTTTTTCAATTATGTAGTATTAAAGTGGTCGATATCATTTACTAAGGGCTAGAAGTTTTCTTGTTTTAAACCATTTTAATTTAAAAAACAAAATCTCGATTAAGCACTTATTGACTTAGAAATTATTTGAAGACTTAATAGAATTACGTAGTTTTAACGGAAATATAAAATTATCTTTAAATTTCAAAGCTTTGAAATTTATTAAAATTCCAGTCCTAGAAAAATGTATTATTACTAGTAAAAGAGTATAAAACGAAAAATATTATAGATGAAACTATTATCACCTACGCCATATTGTATAATGAGAAGCATATTTCCATTTAAAGCTTTTGTGGAAAACTATTTAAGTATGATATTAAAAATTATATTAAGAAAAGGGTATTACAAAGGCTTATCACAACGAAACTTATGTATTTTTACAAGCGCGGCTACCAAGAAAGGTCTATATTATCCATTACAGGTAAAGAAGGCATCTATGGAAAACCATTGGCAACGAAATTATATTGATTTTGATGGAATTTTACCATATATAGTGAGAGCTCAATTTTTACGCATTATATAATTACAAAAACAGGTTAAGCTTATCACTAGCATTATCAATTGAAGAAAAAAATCATAGTACTAAAACAATTAATATGTTATGATTTTTTTAAATCAACAGTACAAAATAAAATAAAAACTACATTTTGTAATTTATAAGTTTAGAATTAGAATCAGTGTTAAGTTTAGTCATAAATAACCTTACGTCATTTTGTCAGAAGATGCTTCGCAATGAAGTTAAACGCATGTCACACTTTCTTAAATAACATGTGTAACAGTAAAATTGTCAGAATTTATTTTTTATTAAAAATGAACTTAAACAATGTTACTGCCACCGCATCAATCGAAAATATATATTATTTTTCATGATTTTTGTATTCAAAATATGCGAGTATTAAATTACTATGTCGAAAAAAACGTGACATACCAAATCAATATATCTAAAAATTTGCGTCGTACCTTATCCATTTATATTATTTCAGATAGGTTTGATGAACCAACCTAATTAACAGAAGAAATTTGTTTTGGTTTTCTTCTTAGTATGTGTACAATATAATTTACATTGAATATTCCATATTGTATTAAAACATTTACACCAGTTTTGCTAAACCAACATTTCAATACACTGTACTCTTTGTTATTTATCAAAACATGTTTGAAAATGTTTATTTATTCCATTCCAACATAATGCAACACATATTTTTCAGAATAATTATGTTACAGTCAACAGGTTTCAATCATATTAAAAAGAAAATCGTAAAAAAATGTTATTAAGAAAAGTTTAAATAAGCGAAAAGTATCAAGATAACAAACAAACAATTAACAACACTTCATTGTCAGCAAAATTTCGAACACTCAAAATTACTTTCTCGATAAGTAAATTCGTGTGATTGGCAGTTCTCAATCAATGTTTTGAGACAGAAAGTGACTACGAAATGATGATTTGATACCTTTTAGGGTGTTCACTGTCAATACTTGGTAGAAAGGCATTATATTAGTAAAAACACAATATTTCTTTGTACTTCATTCCACTTTATTTAATATGTCAGGACCGGTTTCGCTAGAAATTTTAAAGTTCTACATTTAAATAACAAGTCTGTCAAACTAGACAAACAGGAAATCCTAGAAATCAATAGATTCAAATTTTTACCTGATTCAGATCTTTTGAACGATCAAATAATATTTGCTAGTTCCCCGTTACTTTATCCATTGCATTAGCCCTTGTTAACTATTCTTTTATATAAATTAAAATATATAAATATATATATATATTTCTTTTGTTAGAATTGATATGGTCTTTGAAAAATTTCTTTTTCAGAATCTTCTTGGCTGTCGATTTTGTTTAAGTATGTACACACACCAATTACTTGCAAGCGGGGAAAAACAGGAAACTATCATTAAACCTATTCACTTTATTGATGTAGCATTTTATCACTTTGTCAAAAATTTCCCAAATTTTAATTATGTTTATAATTACTTTCAATCGCCATTCTAAATTTATTAATCTGAGATGACTTTTTAATTATATGTTAGATGTGTTAAACATTTTAATTTTGTGTTATTTTAGAATCACTTTTAATGTAATTGGTATTTTCTTTTCAATGCCAATTGTTGTTTATAACTGTTCATTTTTGTATAAATAGCATTGTTAAATTATGATTCTTATCAGTTGACGATGCTCGTAATGAGCGAAACCGGTCCTGACATATTAAATAAAGTGGAAGTACAAAGGAATATTGTGTTTTACTAAGATAATTTGATAGATGAAAAATTAAATTGTTTGCTCGCTTTTTTACGGTTATTGTATTTTTTTATTATATTCAATGCAATTGAAAATATCTTTAAAATTCATAGAGTCTAAAATGTGAAATATCTCTGACTTGTAAGAACTTTTACACTCGGGTATGTTTATCTTGAAAATGAAATCAGCAAAGCGCTCAGTTGCTAGTGAATTTTGTACAAATTTGCATTAAGTTTTAGGCGCCAGGGCGAATGAAAAACTTACAAGATAGTATTCATAGAAGAGCTTCTTGTTTTATATATCTATTCATAAGGCTTTATTTATGTAAGGGTCTCCTTATAACTTACAACTGTGCCTCTAGGCTTTTAAAGCAATAAATTATGTAGTATATGTATTGAAAAATATATTATAAAATATACATTAGGAAAAATATTATAAACTATTTATTATATTTAAAGAATATGGATTTTTATTGCGCTTATCTAAAAAAAATGATATCTACAATAACTTCATATTTTGAATCTTTTTGTCAGAAAGAGAAAGCGTATGGTTAGGATAGAACTAAGAGTGGGCTTAAGGCTCTCGCATTGTCGTGTTTAAATTTTTAGACATCATATTTATCCATGACTTCAAACACAGATCCGTTAATCAATTAAATTTTCCATAATAGAATTTTGACTCATTGTTACTTGGCCTTCAGCTCGCTTAAAGACACGTTTATGTATACATTATGAAAAGAAATATAACTTTATCGATTTGAATCGTTAAAATTTTTGAACATTCACGTAAGTTTTGTCACTAACAACACGAGTTTCACCTTTCGGCATCTACAGATGCTGAAGTGCACGGATGAACTTAAGCCAACGGTCGTTAGTGACGAAACTTTTGTGAATCTTCAACATTTAATATTTGAATTCCACCAAGAACCTTCAGTGTAAATTTTAAATTACAACTTTATAAAGTACAAATATCATGGTGATACCGTTAAAATTTGATGGAAAAACAATGAAGTTTTAAAAATAAAACAAAACTTCTCCTAAACACTGTTAAAAGAGTAGGATTATTTTCGTTCAGTGATTGTTTATATTTTTTTACAAATGACCTACGACTAATCAGAAGAATTCGGACAACTTAATATGAACAAATATGTACAATGAAAACATCTAACTCAAAATTCTCACTTTAGAAATTTCATTTACATTGTATGATTCTTTATTGAATTAAGATACATGTGTTACGAAAATTATCAAAATGTATTTTGGGTCATATTTAATAGTTGATGCTAGCACTAAAAAACATGCAATACATATTATATTTTTTGGAGTTAAAATTCGTAGATTACATAGTATACTATAGAATTTATCCTTCTTATAACTATATACAAAGGTATTGAAATTATGTAGTCAATATTAAAACTTTTAAAGAAAAATATTAAGACATCAAGAAGTGTTTTAATATGAATCAATTGTAATTCCGTCGCTTAATGTTTCAGACAGGACAAAGAAAGAAGAAGTTACTAGTTAAAAAAATGACTGTCAAAAATTTGATAGTTTATGTTGATATGAAAAGCCACCAACACCCACGGTTTTATATACAAATTGAATTGCTTATTCGTAGATTTTTGACACGCTTTTACCCACGACATCTAAAATGACAGATGGCATTAGCTGTCTCAATTTTGGAATTCAGGTGAGATTATAAAATGCATAGAATTTAATTATTATTTCTTTTAACTCCAGCTTATTTTTGGAGGACTTGCGAAAACATCCAAGCAATTTTTGAAGTTTTTTGGGTGTTCTAAAAAAATTGTCATAACTTTCTAGTTTTTAAGGTTATATTTCTTTTTTTAAATTTTATATTTGTCTTTTAATGCTTAAAATAATACAATCTCATAAGACAATAATTTAATTAACTGGAACAACATGAAAACAAACATGAAATTAACAACAACAACAAAAAATTGAGATAAAAAAAGTTATTGTATTGTAAGTTATTACATATATATTTAATGCAGAATATATCTTTGAACTGTCTATCTGTATAAAAACTAAAAAGTTTTAATATTTGATATGTATTTTTTAAAGCAACTAAAATGCCGCAACTAATTACCACTAGTCTATCTTCTTATTATTATGGTAATAGTTTAATAAAACATGTGTTAAAACAACTTGAGGGACACTAGAGTGGAACATGATTTTCGCAGCGCGATCGCGTTGCTTGGACGTAAAAGGGTTAAATTGATTTTGTATTAGGTATACACTATTACTGTTTTTGCAAAAATATTAAATAAATAAATAAAAAAATTCTTGTCACGTACCATAATTTACAATTGAAATTTGGAACAAGATAAATTTTATATATATCAAAAGTGAAAAATAGACTTCAGTGTAAATATGAAAATCTTCTTTTTCTGAGAAGCATATTCGAATAAACCATATAGTGAAGAGTGGACGGAATTTAAATTGCGTAGATAAAAAAAAATGTTGCAAAACAATAGTTTCAACCCGACAAGACGTTCATAGTCTGGGACGGATTTTAAATTATGTTATGTAAATCAGCATACGTGAATTCCAATTCTATTCCAAGCAGACTACATCTGAACTAGTTTTCGCATTCTCCGAAAGAATTTTTATTTTTTAAGCAGAAAATCATAACCTGGTGAATAGTTTATTTTAAAATATATTATTTGAGCTTTTTTTCAATGGCTTTCTTAGTATGCTACGCTTATAGTCCTACTGTGGCTACATACTTACAATTTCCGAAAAAATAAATATCAATTGAACAATATTCATTTCTTGTAAAAACCATTTATTGGGAAGCTTCATTAGGCGTCATTATTTTACTCTTAATTGAGACTGGAAATGGTTACAAAATATTTTGCTATGGTTTATTCAATTCAATTTATATCGAACAATGTGTATAAATCATACATTATTCAATACTGTTTTATTGATTGAATTGGAATTTGGTAGGTGAACTTTATTTTTTGGTAGTACTTCAGTACTTCAGAAAATTCAAAAAATTAAACACTAGTTCCTACTAATTCTACATTGATTTAATATGATTAAGACCAGCTTTGTGCATGACGAGCATTTTAAACTAATAAAAATACACATTAATAGATTACTACTTTTAAGGTGTTCACTGTCAATACTTGGCGGAATGGCATTATAATAATAAAAAAAAAACATGTTTAGTACTTTTTCTACATAAAATTTATTTGTTCAGGACCGGTTTCGCTAATCGTGAGCATTATCAACTGATAAGAAAAATATATATAACAGTGCTGTTTATACAAATTTAAATTGAAATAAAAGGTGTAAGCAACTATTAACAATGAAAAGGATTTACAAATTACATTGTAATGTAATTTGTAAATCCTACACTGTAGCACTCTAGCACTGTTTATATATTTTTCTTATCAGTTGATAATGCTCGCGATGAGCGAAACCGGTCCTGATCAAATAAATTTTATGTGGAAAAGGTACTAAAAATATTTTTATATTTTTATTAATAGATTACTAATTATACTGAACCATGTATAACTAAATAAAGGGTGTACCTATTTGTTAAAAGGTATTTAATATTTAAATAAAAGTCAGTTAAGTGTCTCTTTTCTTATTTCTATTACCAATTGTTTGTCACAATTATTATTATATACACTATAATGAAGATGATATTTTGTTTTCATTAAAATTGAATATTTTGTGGGTTAACAGATATAATAGAGAATACAACAATAATTGAAATACTAAAGGTTCTAGCATTTAACTTTCATTTATGGCGTTTATTTGACATCTGGCCAAACGGAAAACTCACGGAAATTATGGGGCGGCGATCTGATGGCAGACAGGTAATTAGAAACTAAAGCGAATTTCCGCATCGTTTGATAGTAAGTGTTTCGCATCTGAAAGCGGGGAAGATATTCATTTGATAAATTAATGCTTTGCAATTCGTTTCCACGAACACATTATTGTATTTTTTTTTTAAACTAAGAAAATATATAATTTAAGATTTCGACTAAAGGAAGTGGAATTTCAATGTAAAATTTGAATTGTTTAAATTATGCACATTCAAACAAGTTTTGTCACTAACGATCCGGGATTTGTCTTTCGGCATTTTCAGACGTTCAAGTGCGCGGATGAACTTGAACTGGCGCTTAGTAAATAAATGTATCGTGTTTAAATAAGAAATAAATGTATCACTAAGTTTAAAGCCATTGCTGGCGAAAAGCAATAACCAATGGGAATGCCTAAAGATTTGAATGGTGATATAAGTAAATAAAAACAAACAAAAAAATAAAACACTTAGTACTAAACAAACGAATGTTTATTTTTTATATTTATTTAATATTATCAAGACCGATTTTTCTCATCAAATGCATACTCAATTGATAAGAATATACATTACTATGTATACATAACCAATAAAAAATATTATAGATGTAACTAACAATTGATAAGAAAAATGTGAAAAAAATTGTTAAAAAAAATTATATTGTGTTTTTGATTATTCCACTTATAATGAAGATAATATCGTATTTAGGAGTTTTGGAAGTATTTATTAGAAAAAAATATTAAGACCAAAACTCACAAGCTTGAGAATAAAAGAGCTTTCTATCAATGAAAAACAACAATCAGTCATAAATCATAAACGACGTCTTACAGACAACGAAATGTGTTCGTTATTGATATCAATTTTTGTGGGCAATAAAATTTAATTTTTACGATGACAGAATGATGAAAAAACCTGTTACGCTGAAAAGAGAGCAATGCTTCCCCCAAAAACAATAAATCTTAAAGATGTGAACTGAAACATCAAACTTTTATTAGGTTATAACCCATAACAAACGTTTATCAGTTATCAGCTTTTTATGTGAGAAATGAAATGTCTTTTATTACTCAGGTAAAGTTAGTACGCGTAAGAACGAATATATGAAATCCTTAGAATAATTTTAAAATCATTTTCTTCAATAAAAAATACATAAATGTCATTTGTAAGTCATGTCTTTCTCTGACTGTATATCTATTGATGGTTGGGAGCACAAACTTAATATGCCCAAAAAATCGTTTATTTGATATTCAAGTTTATGAGTTCTTATGTTTTCCGTTTTCTTGTTATAAAAATGATCATTTAAAACATAATGTGCACGCGTTAAATAAGAAGACATAAATCTTCTACAAAAATAATTACTTTCTTTGAATTACGTCTAAACTCATTTACTTGCAATTTTTAAAATGTTCAATGTAGCTACTACTCGCTAATTATAAATTTACCATTCACGTGTTAGGGAAAAATATGTTTTTAATTAATTTAAGTATGGTAGAAAGCCATTACAAAAATAACACAAATTTTTTCCAGGTAGGTTTTTTCAATTATTAAAATTTTGTCACTAAAACTGTTTATTTAAAACCAAAATTTTCATATTTTAAGTCGATTACATTTTCTAATTTTTGACACTTTTTTCAAATAAAGCAATAAAATTAACCATTTTATGAGCTTCTTTAAGAAAAATAAACCAGTTTTACACATATTAATATTAATATCTGTTTTCGTTAAATTATTATATGATGTGATATTTGATCGACGAATCCGTGGCTGAGTAGTGAACATTGCTGGTTTCGGTTACGGTGCTGACGGGTTCGAGCCCCAGTTTGGACTGATATTTAAATCAATTTATAGATTTCTGTTCGAAGGCATTGATGTTTCTTATGTTTAAAATAATTGTTTTCATCACCTATCTCATTTTAAATATTAGGGGTAGCCAGACCGATAAGATAACCACTAGACCTGCCATAGTCATCTTACTGTATCCTTGCTCTCTTCGAAAAAGAGACGCTGAGCAACTGGGTATCAATCAGTTCTCACAGACAAACATCTGTGGGTAGATATCATTAAGAGTCCTTATGTTCTACGTTGAAGGCAGGCAAAAATATGAAAATAAAGAATATTCGTAATGAAATTCAGAAATTGTATTATCCGAATATTAAAATATGTATAGTTTTAATATTTGATCTTCGAAAAATGGTTTTCAAATAATAATTGAAAATCCTACATGCATCCGTCGATTATTTATAAAAGTTTTTATATGATCGCTTATTTCTAAAAGCATACTAAATATTTATTTATAATTAAAATATGCATTGAAAGCAAAAGCTCCCCACAACATTTTTGATTGTATCCCTAATTGAAGAAAACCTTTCGGTATATATAATTTTGTTTAACAATCAGGGATTTAAATTTGTAATTCTCATAAACTGGAAGAAAACACAGCCTTCCGGAAAGATAAATAGCCGCGCTCAAACAATAAATAAATGTACTGTGCGTAGATACAGAGTGCTCAAGCAACCATCGACATGTAGTAGGATTAACCAGAAAAATACGCACATTTTTTTGAGAAAAATGAAGGGGAAGAAATTTCATGTAATTGATGTAAGTTTCCATATAACGGTCAGGTACGATACGAATAAACTTGTCAATAGAAATCAAATTTAATTTTTCAATAATAATTTTATTTAAAATATATCAACAATGAAGTCCACGAGCACAATTATGTATCCTTTTTTAAATCTACTTCAGCATATTTGCTGAAAATGTGAGAAGAGGCTTCAATAGAAGTGTCCTATAATATATTAATCTCGAAATACTGCAGTATCATTTTGACTTACGTACTTAAAAAACATAAATAAAACGGACTTCGAACAAATGAATCAAATTTTGAAATTGCTTAAACATTTCGCTGTCCAAAAATTAGTTTTCAACATAAACAATTTTCTGCTAATCATTATCACGCGATCACACAGCTGCAACAGTTTTGAAGTGAGTCAGCTGATTGTTTGAAGTGAAATTTTGGTACATTTTTCATATATTTATGTAAACTTCTCTGGTCTTGAAAATATATTTACTTCGGATTTTATTTTTTCAATGTAAACAATCAGAAAACAATTATTATTTTATGACTTATAATGTTTTATGGTTTAACTTTCGCTTGTATTAGTACGTTTAATTGAGATTTTACTGTAATTTCATTTCATTATATCGGCGCCATACAAGGAAAGGTGATCAATTGAATTATTAACAAATATAGACTTTATAATTGCTTGACGTTTTACGTACATAATTTTAATCGGGAAAAAATGCGGCGTAATATATGTTACGTAATATTCATAACTTTTTCTCTTTATTTGACCATTTACGCTCCCTATGTGGAGCATATGACCTCCATGTTTCCCTGTCTCTCGCCAATTGCCTTGCTTCCTCATATGACATGCCAGCATCCCTCAGTTCCGCCGAGTACGTCCTCCCATGAATAGTACTCGACGGACGTATATTCATAACAACAGTGTCAAAAACTAAGTCAGAAATATGAAAACAATACGAGAGGTATCCCAAATTGATAACAAATGTTATCAATTAAGCAAGTTACATAAGTGTTATATACAAATTTGAGCACATTTTATTAAAACAAATGTAACATTGTTGTTATTGGTTTATAGGTTTTGTGTCACACTGTCTTCTTTTTTATACCTATCAGTTTTCCGATGGCAATCTTTGTGATTTGTTCGGCTTTCATTTTCTTTCCCCCGCAGCTTCGCAATCAAGATCCAGTCATGTGAGTAAATGTGTACCTTGATGGGATAGTCTGGGCCAAGTGAGCGGCAGATATCCCGCGAGCCCGATTACTTATATTGTCCGCAGAGCTTTTTTCTAATACACTTTTCTGCTGAGTACATCAACGAAGCTTTTAATTTAAACAAAGTGCTTGCTGTTGCAAAGGGAACACCAGTGACGTAACTCAATTTAAACAAGTCTATCCATCCACTTCAATACTCGGGGTAACTCACAAATCGAACGTATTATCATTTACTTCGTAGAAATCTATTGCAATAAAGTAAAAATGTCTAAGTGTTTAATCCAACAATTTTACACGAATTCAATATTAAGCCTCTATAGCAATACAAGCTTAACCGTTTGAATACCGCGCAAATAAATCATTAATGTGTCCCAGAGATACTGCGTGTTTTTGAGAAATATATGTTTGCCTAATATACACTAGAATTCGATATTTTAAAAATCTATATTGACTCAGTATAGATGGCACTGCACATAATCATCAAAATATTGCTTATATTCTATTAGAATACCATGTATTTGATTTTTTTAAATGTCTTGGGCATCCGTGTTCTCTTGCATATGTTCCGGACACCTATGTTCGCTTGGGATCCAAGTGGTTAATAAGCACAATCAAGTAAATATTACCTTTAATAACCATAAATAATATGAATAAATTGCTTTTAATTTAACCATTTTAAGAATCTCACTTAATAAAGCTTTATTATAATACTGGAATTCAAATGCAAATCATTTAAAATTATTTCTCAATATCACGTAGGCTTGTTTTGTTGAAAATCTTTAGCGACAATACGACCGCTTAGATTAAATTATTTTTAAATACAATTTAGTATTAATAAAAACACAAAATTCTTTTGTACTTTACTCCGCTTTATTTAAGAGGTCATGACTGGTTTCGCTGATTGCGAGCATTGTCAACTGGTCAGTTGACAGTTGATCGCCTTCTGTGGCCCAATTATTTAGAGCTTTCTAGTGATCTACCGATCACGCAGGTCTGGGTTCGATTCCCGGTAAGATCACAGTGAACTTGAGAATTATTCAATTCAAAGTTGTGATCGAATACTGGGTGTTTGTGATGTCAATTCACATTATTTCCTCTCCTCCCATTCTTCTGATCCTTTACTAACTGGGTGTAGCAATAGCGATTAGTTAACCACTAGTTCTGTTCTAGCCTTATTCTTCTTACCCTACTACTCACTTTGAAAGAAGGTGAAGTTGAGCGACTGAGTAACAAACAGTTTTCGTCTCCAAATTAGAAGCGGACATAGATAATATATATATACATATATCATATTTATTCACTATGAAAAAAAATATTAATTTTCAATAAATATGTATGTACAAAAGTGATATGTAAAACAGAAAATGAATAAAAAAAAATACACATACATGACAAAAATTGTATTTTTTATTATTTTCTTCCAGTCACGCGATAATCCTTGCAAAAGTTGTACAAATTATCGATTTAACATGTATAGCTTCATTTCTCCGATATAGTTTGTCACGTCTACGGCACATTGTAGTTGGCTTCCGTGCCGGACCCCACGGGCTCGAATTCCAGTACAAACAGCATTTTTTCAATCGATGTCTAAAAACGCCTCCGCACCATTTGATATTAATTCGACCCCAGCGACTTAGTAAAAACCAGTTCTTAGGTGGCCATATGGTCAACATTGAGAGCGGATATGGGTAAGAAAAAAAATGGTTTATAATTGATTTTGATAATCATTATCTTTGTTTATTTATTTTTTTTAAAACCAGTATTAATATCCACAATGTCGTTATTTATTATGAAAGACCTATAAAACAGTATTGATATGTTTTTCTGATATTGCAATACCTACATATCGCCACAAAATAAATAAACTTTAAGGTTCATGTTGTAATTTTTAAATAGAGAGTTGTGATTTTATTTGTTTTATTTTACGGTTTATGATATGAGATCATAGTTGATTATTTTGTTAGCTATTTATTATATGTAAATATTTATATTACTAATCTCGCTGATGCTTAGAAGTTACAGGGCAATATCAATTATTTTAAATGTACAATTTTTCTTTTAAATTGGGCATTTTCTTTTTAATTAAAATATTTCAGTGTGTCATTATAAAAGATTACCTTTCAGCAATCGATTGGCAAACTTATCTTAAAATCGACTTTTTCCACTGTTAGCGATATATGTCTTTTATTGAACATTAAAAATTATTGGTTTATAAACGCATGGCACTTAATGAGAAATCGGTGTTTTTTTTTAACGTCAATGATTTGTTTAAAAAATCTTTACATTTTTTCTAATAAAATAAAACTTTTTATGTGTAAAAATATGATTGACTTACTATAAATTTGAGCTGAGATAAAAATGAATTAATTCATTTTTATGTGACGTTGCCACTGGAATATATCCACGTCGACTGATATGGCGTTACCTGCTTCGTTTATCTTTTTTGTGATCTGAAACACCTCTGGTGGAAATGTATTTTTGTTCCCCTTTGAATGGCATACCATTAAACATGTTTATCTGGAAGTGCATTCCAGATTGATAGCCTGGTTCGTTTTCGCAGCGCGTAAGCATTGTATTGATTGATTATAGCATAAAATATTATTTTCAGCCATCAGTGTCAAAACCTTATCCATGACACGTGTATATTAATTTTAATTCATATTTGGAAGACTTTCAATAACAAAAATATAAATTCTTTGTTCCATAGAATTTTAAGTAACGATGCTCAGTGGTTAACACTTCTAGGAGTTTTGTTATATGATCAATGAATAGAATCCCTGATGATCAACAACTTTAAAAGGTTTCTAATTCGATGTCAGGGTTTTTGTGTAAGGTCTCCGAACTGATCAAGTCTTTAAACTGAACTTTAAATGAGGTATTCGATTACTTTAAGTCTTTATCTAACACCATTATCGTATGCCTATTGTCTCCAAAGAGGATAGTTGAGTGTCTGTAAAACAAATTGTTCTCGAAAAAACATTTTTTATATAAATATTCTATTAAGTGTCGATTTTGCTTACTGTTGTTTATCGTTTAAAATCAAATAGACAGTGCATGACATTACAGCTGACGCCAGTTCACCATGTACTTGACAAATATAAAAAAAACGAAGCACTACAATTAAAAGATATATATAAAAAGATATATGCATAACTTTAATAAATTATTATTGTATACTTGTTCAATATACATATAATCATGAAATAATTTAATGTTGGCAGAGTATTCGATATTTTCAGACAAATAATTTGACCATTTTTACAACCATTCAATGCACCGTGGTATAACTATGTAGTGTATCGTGTCATGATAAAACATCAGTCATTATTCATGTATGTACGCGACATTTTTTTTTTTATAAAAATATACATAACGCTTGACTCCAATTTTGTAAATCAAACATTTCAAATCGATAAATTAAAAAAAAAAATCTTCAGAGAAATTTAGTAAAGTGCAAAAAGATATTTTTACTAAAGTCATTATAAGGAAGAGACAGCGGCATAAATCATATAATATTGAATTTTACTATAATATTTGATTTTAATACTGTATAGTAAATTTTAAATCAAAATCTTCAATTAAATGTGTCGTAAGTTTTAGTTAAATTGTCTTAATTTATTTGCTTAATGAGACACTTATCCATGTGCTGACTTCAAAAAGCCGTCATATTTTCTTAAAATATTTATTGTATTTTAAGCAAATCTTTTATTATTTCTGCGAAAAATTAATTGTTTGTCATCTTATATTCTCTTTTGTAAAAATGGCATGAATTTTCTGAGTATTGTGAAACATCGTTAAGATAAAAAAATCTTATTTAGTAAAGAGTATTAAAAAAAAACCACTGGTAAAATGTAGCGATTTCGCATTTTTTTTTAAATTACACATTTAAATTGTATTTATAAAACAAAGCTAAAAATAATTAGTTGTATTATAATTTTTTGTAACTATGTCCAACCGCAATATGAAGCATTAGGACTCACAATGAAGGTTCTATCGACAGAAATTGTTAGATAATCGCTTTTGATAGATAATCGCTTTTGTTAAGCCCGATTTTTTTGTATCAAATAGACGAGAAAAAAATTATATACCTAATTAATTTAAGTATTTGTAAACTATCAAATATTTTCATAAATTTAGCTCCTTCCTCTTTTCAAATAAAGTGTCATTCATGAACAGACCTAAAATGATATAAGTACATGTTAATAATATCTAAAAATAAATGTTTGAATGCTATCGTGCTCTGTTTTTAATTCAATAATAATTACCACATATATAGTGAAATTTTATATGTACACATTGTATTGTCAACTATATAGCGGTATATCGAGTACACCTGGTTTCCCGCAATATCTTTTAATGTGCATCCAGCCAATTGCTATAAGCCCACAACACACAGAGACCCTGCCAAATTCGGTCGACCGAGAGATCGCAATCCCAGAAAATATATTATCTTGCGATAATTGTGGTCAGGGCCGGTGCGGAGGGCGGGGGCTAGAGGTTCCATTTGAGCGATGCCGCCCACCGGCCGACCGGACAGTGATGAAATGCCCAATAAATTCCGGCAGCCCTGAAAAAAACCGATATGAACAATGAAGCCGTGATATTATTTCTATCGAGTGTGGTTGAATTACGCAATGGCGAAAAAGACTCGGCGATTGATTTATTGCCTCTTTGGAATTGAGCACCTTAGTTTCAAAACCTACCTAACTTCAAAAACCAAAATTGGAATTGGATTTCAGTAGGTTTTAAGACTAAACACTTTTTTAAAATGCATTTTCTCTGTATTCAAAGATGTTTTGAAATCGGAAATTTATGGATTGTATAGATATTGAAATAGAGAACAAGTTGGCAACAAAATAGGTATTTTTTGCCAACCTTTAGGTAGGTTTTGAAATTGAGGTCCTCAATTTCTTCGTCGCGAACGACCGCAGTAGAAGGACGCGAATTGAAGAAGTGACCATCGGACAGTTTTTCAGAAATTTTCTTTACCGTCACTTATGAATATTCTGTGTCAAACGTCACTTATAAAACTTTTTTCAGTAAATATTCCGGTTCCTGTGACGCAGCGGTTAGCGCTGTGAGATTCCGTGCCTGATCTTACGGGTTCGAGTTCCAGTACGAACAGCTTTTTTTCGATTGATTGAGTTATCGATTTTCTGTTTGAAGGCATGGGTGTTTGTGACGTCTATTTCCTCCCACCCTTTCCGATCCTTTAGCAACAGGGTGTAGATAGAGCGATTAGTTAACCACTAATCCTGTCCTGACCTTATCCTTGTTTCCTTACTACTCTCTTCGAAAAGAAAGAATGAGCGACTAAGTACCAAAAAGTTTCTGTTTTAAACAAACATCCTCTCTTAAAATACCTCTATTAGAAGGCTACATGCTCCACATTGGGAGCAGATATTGATAGAAAAATAAAAGGAAGCAAGTTAATACAAAAAATAATTGTTGCCAAATAAAAAATTAAATTTGGTTAATAACTAAATTGATAAAAACATTGAATATAGGTCAATGTAAAACAAAAACACAATCAATTTAATATATGACAGCATAACATAAGAAATGAGTGTATTGAGAAAAAATAACTTCACGGCACACTGGCGAATGAGACTAGTACCGCGGCACACCAAATAAAAATGCTTTAAAAAAGGAAATGTGTTGCGTTGACTACTATGAATGGAAATGATAAATATTTGTTTGAATGTGTAGATGTTAAATTTATTTAAAATTGAGGAAAATTATAATGAATAAACGTTATGTAAAATTAAAAATTTGAAGGTTTCTTGCACCGCAGCACACCTGAGACTCCTTGCGGCACACAGTTTGGCAGACACTGATTTAGGGAGTAAAACATGACACAGATCCAATTTCTCTCCAAATATTAGAATATTCACAACGACTGGTAAAACATTTCTTATTCCATTTCCTTTACTAGATGGAGGGAGGAAACTTGAGTTGATCGGTTGAAAATGCTCGGGATGAGCGAAACCAGTCCTGTTCCTCAGAAATAATTATGAAATAAGTACAAAGTAGTGTTTTTATTAATATGAAACATGGATTAATTAAAATGTCCAGTCATCGCAAGAAAATCATACTCACTATTTAGCAAAAACTAACTTAGTTTAATACAAGATAATAGTGCTAAGGATAATTCAAACTGATATTAGATGGATAATGGATATTTGACAAAAGTGTAGTTACTAATTTTGTTATATCTTACATTTTTTTAAAATAATCTAGTATTCATTTATATTTATATATTTTGATGTTGATCTGTACCTTATTTTTAATTTTAAAAATATGACACTAATATAAAAAAGGATTGTATTTTTTAATGTAAAACGTTTCCAAGATGAATTTGAATTACAATTTCCATTGTTGATCTTAAAAGTAATATATTTCAAATAGTAGATTGTTCTTACAAACGAAACATTAATCATATGCTAGAGGGAATCAATTGATTTATAAAAGAACAGAATCTAAAATTTAAAACAGTATTATATATGATATACATAATTTTCGCGGCTTTGTCTTCAAGACAACTATTTTTGCTTTAAGATTTTTTTATACATTTTCTCTAAGTATTTAGATGTCTACCAATTCTGGATTTATGGCAACGTGTTTATTTTATTTCAAAGTTTATTTATGAGACTAAGTAGGTGAATTATATACCAAATATGTACTTTTCAATCCTTCTTCTTTACTACATGTCACATGTTTATTTCACAAATCTCAAAAGACGTGAAATCTTTTAAACCTTTTTATACCATTTCTAAAACACATTCAAAACTACGAATCTATATGAAGGCTACACATAAATTGGGCTGTGTTTGATTCCAACGCACTTCTTTCATATAGTACTAAGTCCTAAGTGTTTGTCAGTATGGGTGCCCTTTTTGGACATAGCTTTTTCGGATTATTGAGTTTCGGATTTCCGAGTGGTTCAGCTTAAAAGCAATCTTTAGCAGTGGGACACCTCAAAATGTACAGAATGTGTGACTCGCCCTTCTTGCAAAATTCATCAGTTGGTCGTATATATAATACATACATACATCGGTGGATTATTTATAGAACCGGATCTTTTTAAAATGATTTTTGTAAATAAAGAAGTGAAAAATATCAAATATTTAAACATGATGATTATTTAAGAACTCGAGTTAGACACTAAAAACACGAAATTTTTAATACATACATATTTCTTCGTTTAAAAACAAAGCATTAAAAAAATATTATCATGTTAATTGTTTTTTTAAACAATCTGAATCGTTCAAATCTTGTAGACATACATTTTTTTCCAACAACCCATGTCAGGTAAACTGTAACTGAATAGTTTATGAAAAATGAATTTAAAAACATAGATATTTTTATGTCTGGGAATTAATATATACATATATAAATTTCAATGTGTTCACTATCAACACTTGGTGGAAAGACATTATATTTAAAAAATAAAACACTATATTGTACTTATTCCACATTTATTTTATATGGTCAGGACCGGTTTCGCTCATGACCAATATAGTCAACTGACAATGATATACATTCATATTTAATATAGAGCTATTTATACTAAGCCAGCTTTTCAGATTACGAGTGAGATCGGTCCTGGTCATATTTAATAATTGTGGAATTAGGACATTTTTTTAAATATTGATATTATAATATCTGTATTTATTTTTAACTGATTTGACATCAATGACGCATATTTTTTTAGGGAAAACATTTATATAATTAATAACAAAATCTGTAAGTTTTCGTAATTATCTATGAATCAATTACGATTGCTGGAACTTATTTTGAACTATTGTTTTTTTGTGATATTTGGGTCTAGTTGAAAGGTAGTAAACCGTTAACACTTATTATTGACTTCAAGGCAGTTGCATCATCAAACTCTACATTAAAGGTAAAATAGAATTACGTTTCTCGATTGATTAAAAAGAAAATACTGCGTTTTTTTGTATTGTTGAGATGATAAGACATAATACAGCGTTCACGCAACCGGCAAACTAAGTGAAAACATTTATTGAAGATGTTTTTAAATTTATTGGACATCACATCATAAAATTACTCTAAGTATAGTGTTGAACATATCACAGAGACGGGAGCTTTGGCAGATATATTAGATCAACCCCATAATAGATCTAGGGCTTTATAAGGAATCCATTTAGAATTTATATAAAATTCAGTGTGATAACTTTGTAATTCCACACATTTGTAACTAATTGTGACCCATATTTTGCCTTTTTGGAAAGTATTTTTAGACTTACTGTTGGAAGATTATTTATAATTAATTACAAGATTGAGATTGCCGTCGTTACCTTTCTACTGGACGCAGGGAGGGGGTTAGATACAAACATTTGTAGTATTAATTACACATTAAATGCCTATTCAACTATTCATTTTTCATAAGTACTATTAGTAACCTGCTAACTTTTAATAACTATTGCTAACTATTAGTAACTATTGTCGCCTGCTGTGGCCCAGTTGGTTAGAGCTTGCTCTACCGATCGCGAAGATCTGGGTTCTGGGTTCCCGGTCAGATCACAGTGAATTATTCAATTCAACGTTGTGATCGAAGACTGGGTGTTTGTGATGGCAATTCACATTATTTCCTCTAACCCCATCCTTCTCGGTGGGACATCCTCTAACTGGGTGAAGCAATATCGATTAGTCAACCACTAGTCCTGTTCTAGCTATAACCTTCTTTCTCTACTACTCACATTGAAAAAAAGTGAGGTTGAGCGACTGAATAACAAACAGTTCTCGTAGAAAAAAAACATCTGTTGAGATAACTCCATTAGGAGGCCGTATGCTCCACATTGGGAGGCAGACGTGGATAAACAAAAAACTACTAGAAAACAACTTATACCAGCATAAAATTATATTCGATAAAATTATAACTTTGTTATTTTACTTGTAGTGTTACAAGTCCCACAATGGTGCGCTGCCTATCTTTTTTTTTCTTCTATTAAAAATGTTACTGGTTTGTCTGTGTTACAGTTAAATGTTACCAGCATTTTAAAACACTTAAAGTAGCTTCTAAAAACATTAAATTAGCCATATAAAAAAATAGTTCTGAGTTCATTATATAATAACTTACGATTAAACATATTCATCTTACAGTGATTTCTGTCATTCTTTCTTGCCGAAGAATTTAAATTATTTATTTATTTGAAGTAATGAATTGAAAGATTTTTTAGGTAACTCATGGCCCACCCTGTTTGTTTGCCAGTGATACAATTTCAAAGAGTATATATTGTATTTGAAAATAATATTTCTATTACCTTGTCGTATTTGAGCAACTTTTTTTTCAATTCTATCGAAATAAAAAAAAGGAAAGCACTTCATCACGAAAGACAATTTATATTTTTTTTATCAGACAGATAAAAATCCATAGGTTTTTTATATTGTTGAAAGATATCATATTTTTTTGGCAAAACGCTTTTTGGTTTGTTTTTAGTGATATTTGCTTCTTATTTATAAGTCCCTTGCTGTCTCCGACCAGTCATATTTAACATTTTCTGTCTTATTATAGTCTATTTTTTTTATATTTTAGATTTATTAAACGTCTGCTTTCAAATGTTCAAACTAGAATACAATCACGGCCGATTGGGTAGTTGAAGAAACATTGTTCTTTATACATATCGACTGTGAAAATGAAAAAGGACGTAACCTACAATTTTTTCAAAACAGCTTTTTTTCGATAATCACAATGTATCAAACTTGATACACGTTCTATCAGAAGAATGCAAGCTGCGACTGCCGAATTAGTATCTAAATTTAGTTTTTAAGTTTGAAAAAGATGACTTCGTAAAAAAAATATTTTTTTTCTTGGTTTAAAATGGTTTAAACTAAGAAAAAAGACTGAAATAAAGACTTTTCCTAGACAATTTCTTTAATCAATATTAGATTATGTCAATTAAACACTAATTTAGAAGTCTCCGTACACTTTGGTTGTGTATATTTCATAATTTGCGTATGGCCCGAAATCATCAAAACACGTTTTTTGCGCCTCCTGTAAAATTTTATATTTGTGGGTTACGTCCTTTTTCTTTTCCACAGTCGATAAATATTAGTTTTGAAGGTATTATATAGTTGAGAAAGTCACAATATTCTTTTGTGCTTATTTTCACTTTTATTTGAAATATTGTGTAGGAATATTGCGTTTTTCTTAATATAATGCCTTTCCACCAAGTATTGACAGTGAACACCCTAAAAGTGATTATTACATAATGTATGAGTAATACTGTAGTATCAAACATGCTTATTTTAAATATATAAACCTGGTTGATAGATTGTTTGAATTACATTGAATACAGTTAAAACCCAATCCATCGCTTTAAGATAACGTTATTTTATAAAGTATATTTTTTCTGTGGAATGTTTTATATTTTCTCCAAGTCCGTGGCGCAACAGTTGAAGAAGTTGACATTCATTACGGATCGAGTTCAAATTCCAGTACGAACAGCATTATCAACAGCGTTTTTGATGTCACTTATAATATTAAAATAACGGTACGTACCAACAGAAATTAGATTACCAATAGTCCTGTACTAGCATTATCCCTTTATCTCTACTATATTTGTAAAATAAAAGTTAAGCAACTGATTAAAAAAATTGTTCAGGTAATTCCTATGAAGACATATTCTTCACATCGAGAGCGGATATATATTAAATATATATATATATATATATATTCAATAGAAAAAGTATAAATAAACATATTGTCCGATATCATGTATTATAGTTAAAAAATTATATCGTTATAATTTTTAATATTTTCTTAAATAGCTTAAAGCCAAGGTTTTCTTATCAGAGTTGTCTAGGACAGTCGTTCGTTACTCAATCTCTCAACATCTCTTTTTTAGAGAGAGCAAGTATAGAATTTTAGGGTTCTAGTAGTTTATATAGCTCTCCCAATGTTATTTGAAATATAAATACTTTTACTTCTAAGGTGTTCACTGTGAAATGTGTCCACTCGGTGGAATGGCATTATATTAAAAATAATAAAACATTTTTAAGTACTTTTTCCACATAAAATTTATTTGGTCACGACCGGTTTCGCTCATCGCGAGCATTATCAACTGAAAATATACAAATAGCACTGTTTATATATTTTTCTTATCAGTTGATAATGCTCGCGATGAGCGAAACCGGTCCTGGTCAAATAAATTCTATGTGGAAAAAGTACTAAAAATGTTTTATTATTTTTAATATAAATACTTTTACCAAAATCTGTCATTGTTCTGTTTCTGTCATTTTATTTATCATAGACCAAGAGTTTACAAACGATCGATTGCAAAGCAAAATTTGATATCGACAATGATGCATGTAATATTTTTATTAGAAGTCGATCGCCATGAAACAAATTAAAAATAGCTCTCAAACTCAATCAGGTTGGGTACTCTTTTTATATACACTTGAGATTGAGATATTATTAAGTAGTCGTAATATTATCAACCAAGCTGCAGTGCCATCACTCAACACCGCTGTGTTGTACTGTAGGTTACATTCCGACAGACAGATTAACCAAGGTAAATAATTATAGATTGCAATAATAAGCGGTTTAAGTAATAATAAGATACTAGCTATAAGCCCGTTGACCTCAACGGGGGGATTTTTGTTGCATTTTTAAGAAGCCAGAAAATTACAAACCTATTTATTGAATAAGCCAGAAATTCTAAAAATAAAATAAATATATCTCGGGGCATATATCGACAGCATGCCCTGTTGTATTTAAATTGTAAATTATTTAATTTTTGGAATAATGTTGAGTTTGCTAACAATTATTTTTCCTATTAGCAGAAATATACCTCGTAAATTACCTAATTTTTGGAATAATGTTTAAGTTTGCTAACATTTTTTTTCGTAGTGACAGAAATTTCGTAAAATACTAAATCTTTGGAATAATGTTCAAGTTTGCTAACAATCATTTTTCATAGTAGCATAAATCGACCTCGGCGCATATATCGACAGCCCTGCAGTTTTAAATTGTAAATTACTTAATTTTTGAAATAATGTTTAAGTTTGCTAATAGTCATTTTTCACATGCAAAATGGTATAAATTAATTGCACATTTTATCAAAACAAAATTATCAAAATGTTGACTGATTCTCCAAACAGAACTTGTTTTTTAAAATATATATAATGATTTTTACTGAAGTTATTTTATTATACATACTGAAATTATGCTTTCGCCAACAACTAACTATACCACGTATGTACCTAGATTAAAAACAAATCTTGAAATAATTGCGTCTTATATTTATTTTTTGAAAAACATATTTCGCTAGTCAATCGGATTTTGTTATTTTGGTAGCATTTATTTTCATACGATCAAGATGTACTGTGATTTAAAAAGAAAATTTTCAAAAAAAAATATGTTATAAACCCAAAAAGAAGCGCTCTAGGCTAGATTCGAACCAAGTTCCTACAGATTACCAGTCGAGCGGCTTACCTCTAGGGTACAGTAGAATTGAGAAAGGCTCGAAAAATAAAACATATAATATGCATGCTGTTTTTTAAATAAAAAACGAAAGGTTCCATTTTCAAACGAAATTTAATATATATTTTCATCGTTTCTGATAATTGTGACGTTAGCTCAGTTGACAAAGAGCTCGGCTGATAATTCATAATTATGGGATCGATCGACGGTCGCGGAGCTTTTTTGTATGAGAATCCAAATTTTCAGCCATTTGATAATTCAACTGTTTATGTATGCATGTGAAGTATGCGTATTTTGGAATTTTTAAAATAATTTAAATGTGTGCTTAATATATATAATTAAATCAGATCGATGCTGACAGTTGTTCGTTTGCCCGAGCGGTAACGATTTCAACTCATAATCCAGAAGCGATGGTTCGAACCACGGCCGCGGCGCTTTTTTTGTATGAGAATTCAAATTTTCAGCCATTGATTCGTTTCGTCAAATAACAGTGTATTAATTAATGGCGACAGCAGCGGGGCAGGATGGTGTGGGGGGGGGGGAGGAGGACCGTATTTCTTGACGTCATCGAAAAGGCGAAATCGTGACCATATACAAACGAAAAAAGTATGTATTTAGTATGAATAAAAAAATGGTTGACAGCGGGGTTGGGGCGGAGGAGGGGGAGGGAAAATCGGGGACAATTTACAGACGGACGGACGGACGGACGGACATTATCGACTATTAATATATAGATGTTGTATTATAAATTCCGATTCTGAAAATGGACGGTTGAAAGAACGATAATCTTGCAGTTATTCATACTCTTTAATTTCGTTTTTTTCATCGCTATCTTACCTTAAAAATGTATTTTGGACGTCTAAACAGTCCTCTTTAAAGATATATTCTATTGAAATGTTTCAATGTGTTATCATTTGTTCCATTGTGAAACCCTGAACGAATAAAACAAGTAGTATATGAATTTAAAATTTCGACTGTAGGTGCTTGGTAGAATTTCAATATTATATTTGATTCGTTCAAATTATGTACATTCACACAAGTTTTGTCACTGACGACCTTGGTTTCCCCTTTTCGGCATTTTCAGGCGCTCGAGTGCACGGATGGACGTGAACTGACGTTTAGTAAATATTTATATCGTGTTTATATATAATATAATCAAATCATTACTAAAGCTACCCATGGCGCTATCAATAGCTTTTAACTTAGTGATACATGTATTTCTTATATAAAACGATACATTTATTTAATAAACGTCAGTTCTAACCCATCCGTGCACTTAAACGCCTGAAGAAGTCGAAAGGCGAATCCGGTGTCGTTAGTAACATACTTTTGTGTGAACTTACAGAATTATAAAAATACTAAAAAAAGTTTTGTTTTTTTTTCAGATTTAACACAAAAATAAAAAAATATTTTATTTGAATGCGTTGGTAAAATAAATAGTGAAAAATTGACTTTTTTTATCAGTTATATTGTTCGACATTTTTTTTAGTTTTGGCCTCTATAATATTATACATACAGTCTTGGACAGTTGTGCGTCACTTATTTAGCATTTTGCCCAGCATTTGGCCCTGACGACGAGTAAACAATCTCTTGAATACGTGAAAAGAGACCGCCCAGAGGGATTTATTTCTTTCACGTGGAAAATGTATGAAAAGATTCAATAGTCTCTAACTTCCCTCTGAGGATACATACTAAAAATGTTATTGTCAGATAAAAAGTCTCCCATTTTATTACAATTACAACCCATTGAAGATTTTTTTGAAGATATATGTTTTCCTTCGACAGGAAATTTTCGTACAAGGAAAGAGGAATTCCGGCATAAACTTTTACACACAAATCTCCAGTACGTTTTTTTAAATATGTTTACATCATTTTAGTATATTATTGTCACTCGTAAATACAATGATATTGTTTTATGTAGTCTTCCTTTTTATTCGAACAACTAATTAATGACATTTTAAATTTACATTTGATCAAAATTTACGTATATTTTTCGTTATTTCAACAGCAATATATTTATTAATTTTGACAGTTCATTATTCGTGATTTATAGAGAATAAAATTATTAGCACGATAAAGAATTAGGTTTACGTTACCTTATCAAATAATCAATAATACAAGAATGGACCCAATTAATCGATTAGCATTTACCCAAGTGTTGAGTTCTTATTCTTTCTTTAAGATATTAGTGTATTCGTAGTTTTCGAAATGATTTTTTATCGAATCGTACAAAAAATCTACGATATTTAAATTGCAAAATTACAAGATTTTTTTTTACTCATAAAAAAGTTATGAATTTTATTATCACATTGTCCATTCAATTTATGAAATAAATGACATACATAATCGGCCTGCACAACTTAATATCGTTGAGCAGAAAGTTTCTATGTGTCATAAATTAAATGTGTAGGAAGTTAATAAAGATTTTTTAAATGTGTGGCCCCATATTATATCTCATTTAGTACAATACTTAAAATAACAAATTAATAACAAAATTTTCTTAATTAAATATATTTTTTACAAAGGCACAGCCATCTTATGATTGAATAAACTTTTTTATTATAACATGTAAAACCAACAGTACTTTTGCATTTCGCAGATGGTAGTACATATTTAGCACACATTCTGTTAAAAATATGGATTTTTGTAGTATTTAATAATCAATAATATATTCATTTCATGTCGTCATAACAAGTTAAATAGTTGATTTTACAGTCAATTTTCAAACACGCTGCTTAATATTAAATTTATTGTTTTTCACCTTAATAATATGTATAAGTATGCCTGCTGTGGCTCAGTTGGTAAGAGCTTGCTCTACCGATCACGCAGGCCTGGGATCGATTCCCGGTCAGATCACAGTGAGAATAATTCAATTCAAAGTTGTGATCGAAGACTGAGTGTTTGTGATGTCAATTCACATCATTTCCTCTCCTCCAATCCTTCTGATCCTTTAATAACTGGGCGTAGAATAGCGATTAGCCAACCACTAGTCCTATTCTAGCCTTATCCTTCTTTCCCTACTCACTTTGAAAAAAGTGAGGTTGAGCGACTGAGTAACAAACAGTTCTCGTAGAAAAAAAAAAACTTCTGTTAAGACACCTCCATTAGGAGGCCATATGCTCCACATTGGGAGCGGACATGGACTTAAATATTACACCCTTGTGTGTAATATACTTATAATATTAACTGATATCAATGAAGAATCTATATTATTAAAACAACTAACGCTTGAGAACCGAAAAAGATCTGCAAATAAATACAAACAGTGAATAGCTATTCAAAATATATGAGCCATTATCTTGTGACCTTCTTACCGTTAAGCTGTTGTCAATACCTTACGGTCACCGGATGTAATTTTCCCTAAGGTCGCTAAACCTTCCAAAAAATACTTCGTAAGCCCACCTATAATAGAGTTATTTTTACTATTTAATTACGTATTTATAATGTTGATGCTACGACTTTCCTTAACAGGAATATCTTGACATTAAAGATAGTACATTCCGACTTGCTTGTTTATTGAAAAATTCTAGGGCATGTTTTGTGGTTGATAACGTTTTAAAGGATCAAAATCCACAAACACACTCTCATTGACTATTTTTCAGTGTTTTAAATTATTTATCTAAAAGTATAGATCATACCTTGAAAACGTAACACATAGAGTACGTGCGATTCGGTAAGTATTTGTCTTTTTATAACCAACTTTTCAAACTAGTATTAATATAGAGAAATTGAGCAACTTACTTAACACCGCTCGACACGAGAACTACAAGGATTTAAGTGTAGATTTTTTGCAAAACAATGAAATAACAGTATTGTTTTTTTCCGATTACTTTTTATGATATTCATTGTTACTTTTATTTCGCCAAAAATCTACACGTAGAACCTTGTAATTATCAGATTGTGACCAGTTCGCGATAATAGTTACTCAAATAACTTACCATCTATAAAGCAATCAGTTAATCATTTTTTTTAATAATTTCGTCAAGTTTAAACACTTTTTAGAACTATTTTTTTAGTGTTTACCGACAATTATTGGTGGAACGGAATGATATTAAAAAATAAAACACTTTTTTATGATTTCAAGATAAAGTTAGTATTATAATATGTAAACTTACTTAATTGTAGTTGTTTTTTTTTATTGAAAATTTTCAGTTTTTATTTATTAGATGTCGGATTGATAAATAAGTATCATTCAAATACATTTTGTCTCATAATGTATAGCATATTTAGTTTTTTTCTTTAACTTATTATTTGTCACACTTGTTAATTAATCTGACTATTTTTTTTATAAATATCTTTGTATTGACTTATACTTTTATTAGATAAAAATGGTTGTGATGACCAAAGCTGGTCTTGATTTTTAATAAATTATGTGGAATTAGTATGTTAAACTATTTAATTTCTGGACTATATTACATGTCCAACATTATCAATATCATCGTGATATCTTCATATGAACATTTCGAGACTTTCAGAATCGTACGAATTGTCAACTTATATATTACATTGCTAACGTGGTTATTTAATTTATTAAATTTAGAAAATTCGTAATTTTTTGTTAAATAGAGTGTTAAAAATCAGGTAGTTGCTTTGCTTCGGAAAAAAACCTTACATTTACGTAAAATAGAACGACATTTTACAAATTTATTAAAACTGTAAATACACAAGCTCAAAATATCTACAGATTTTTTAAAACAAGAAAAACAATGTTACCATGAAGCTCGTAAACAATCCAGAACAAAACTAATTAAATAGTTTTTCCATCGCTAATCCTATTGATGGCAAGAAAGTTTTCATCAATAACCGGACGCCAGGTATTGTGAGGCTTACGAGAAAGTGGGAGATGTTTTTACAATACACTGGTAACTTAATATACGACGTGAAAGCTTACAGACACGTTGAGGCGGGCTGGCCTTATTAATCCTTCGTCCTAATCAAAACTTAATCCATATTATGTAACGAACGGCGCTGAGGATAAACTATGAGCTTTGGTTTCATCTTCGTCAGTGATATGACGAACAGAATACTAATTCAAGATTGACTGAGAAATCGTCAATACCTTTTTTGTAACCATATTCGCTCCCGAAGATTACGGATTACTGACGAAACTTATCACAACGATTTTGTTCTACAAGACTAGGGTTAAGACAAGAGTCGCGGTTAGCTAATCGCTTTTACTACGTTTCGTTTTTATTGTAAGATTGCTGGGAAAAAAACTATACATCGCAAACTTCTAAGCTGTCGAGCATAAATCCGTAAATTGATAGAAAAAAAAAATTAAACTACCCGTACTGAAATTAGAACTCGCAAACTCTGCAACCGAAGCCAAAGACATCAACTAATCCATAGGTTCCCATCCTTTTTCGGATGGCGACCCCTTTTTATAAAAGCCATGTGACTAACGACCCCCCCCCCCCCAGGAATTTGAAATCCTCGATTCACTTTTTGACCGGATTGTCTCCAAAGTTCCTTTATTTTTATAGCTCACCGAGGAATTTGAAATCCTCGATTTGCTATATTGTTAAAATCTAAAAAAGTTGGCGACCCCCCAGGAAACCCTTTGCGTCCCCCGAATTGGGAATCCGTGAACTAATCATACACAGACTCAGAACAAAAAAATATTTAGTTGACTCATCGTAAACAGCCTGCAATCGAGCAAAGAATTAAAGAAAGAGTACTTATGTGTAATCTGAATTTTTGAATAAATGCTTAAATAAGATATCACCATTTTGATTCTCAACAACAAAAAACGGTATAACATTGGGCTTATTAAAAACCAACATATAAATCCTTTTCTTTACAGTAAAATATCGCACATAAATTATATTCTATTTTCAATACACGGTATTACTTTTAATAAAATAGCGTGTATACGTTTATTCAGCCTTTGAAAATTTAATATTTTATAATGATATCTGTCACCGCCAGAATTGGCTGTAAAATATTTTTTCTCTCAATTCCATAATATTTAATATATTATATTATTGTAAAATCTATTTCTGGTGCGTTAATATTATATAAAGCATCAAAGAATTATTATTGTAGAATACCGAATATGGAAAGAATAATTTACTGAATGGTGAGATTACATAAATAAACTTAAATGGTTAAAAATTATAAGAAGTCTTTTGTCGGATAACTGTATTTACTACGTTACTTTTTTTTATCCATTTCCACTCGCAATGTGGAGCATATGGCCTCCTAATGGAAGTATCTCAACAGAAGTTTTTTCTACGAGAACTGTTTGTTACTCAGTCGCTCATCCTCACTTTTTTCAAAGTGAGTAGTAGGGAAAAAAGGATAAGGCTAGAACAGGACTAGTGGTGAACTAATCGCTATTGCTAGACTCAGTTACTAAAGGATCAGAAAAATGGGAAAAGAGGAAATAATGTAAATTGACATTACAAACACCCAGTCTTCGATCACAACTTTGAATTGAATAATTATCAAATTCAAGACATCACATACATCCACGCCTTCGAACGTAAATTCATAAGTCGACTGAAAAAATCAATCTATAAAACTAACCGTACTGGGATTCGAACCCGTGACCTCTGTAACCGAAGCCAACTTGAATTCCCCCTTCCCATCCATCCTGTCCTTTGAACGGGACATATTGAGAGCGACTAGCTAACCACTTGTCCTGTCCTAGCCTTATTCTTCCATTCTTACTCTCTTTGAAAAAGAGAGGTTGAGCAACTGAGTAACAAACAGTTCCCGTAGAAACACTTCTGTTGAGATAGACTCCATTAGGAGTCCATATGCTCTATATTGGGAAAAAATCTCAAATTCACTGTGATCTTACCGGGAATCGAACCCAGACCTGCGTGATTGGTATTGCAAGCTCTAACCAACTGGGTCACAGCAGGCGACTGTTTTTTAAGCGATGCAAAAAAAAAACAATTTAAAACAATTCCTATTTGATTTAAGTGGCATGCTATTTTAAAAAAGATTTTCGCCATATAGTATCAAAGATGAATTTTTCTCAGATATATTTAATGTTTACGTAACGTTGACATATTTCAAGGTGATTATATCGTGCATGTCATGAAGTAAATCCCCTAATCCTTCCCGTGAACGTGACGCTCAAATCTTGTTTATCATTTCAGTGAACCTTTTCCGGGAAAAGATAATCGAAATCAAAATACTTTATACATTTCTTCCTCGTAGATGTCATGATCAAATACCAAGGCTTTTCCAATGTGTTCGTCGTTCAGTATGTAGATGTTTATTTCAACAAAAGGCTTATTTTTAGTATACCTGCTTATTATAATGACTCAAACAAGCGATTTAAAAGAAATGTAATTTAATATTAAATGTTTTATACGGTAAATAAAAATATAGATACCAACGCTGTTTTTTTTCATAATCGTTCTCGGAATTAAGCTTAGAATAACGAATGATAGTTTACGTTTTTAACCTATTAGACCAAAATATATATGTACTGCGGTGTAGCTGAAAATACGTTTACAAGGGGCTCGCTTAATATCAAAGCAATTCTCGATCTCCTGAGGAAAGGGGAATTTTTTGTATTTCTCTTATGCAATTATATGTAATAAGTAAGCAGTCGATTGTTACTTAAAACACTTGAGTTCTGCTTTTGATACCAGACGACTCACTTATTATATGTAACAGTATGCAATTTACCGTAAAATTATCAATATTAATGGCATAAAATGTACTACTGTGTATACTAAAGCTGTCGTAGATAATATAATATAAGTCAAAAGTTCCAGTTTTATATTATTTTGATGTGAGAATAATATTCTTTTAAATTAACAATGGGCTCGCCGGGGTTAGTAAAATTTAACAAGGGGATAGCGCGAGCCCCCTCAAGCCCACCCCTGTATATGTATATATATAAAACAAAGTGGGGTTATTTACACCACGTATATCTCGAGAATTATAGAATGGATTTCAATGATCTTTGATTTATTAAATTGGTCTTTGGCTAGAATAGCAGAATAAGCATTAAAACATCGGAAAAATATCACGGAAAAGAAATTATAAAGAAAATTAATATCTTCATACAGAAGAAGATTTTTAAACAAGGAACAGGTCAAATAATGGCATGTTGTTTTATGCTGGGTTCAAGTAGATGACAATAGATGGCACTGTATTTATACGATCGGCTTTTAAATAATTTTAAATTTAGAATATAATCGATGATATGAAATGAAAACGAAAGAAAATCGAATAATATTGAAATGAGGTTATGTTTATAATTAGGTATGATACATTTTTTGACAACAATATTACGATGTTTGCACGAACGTTTGTATCGAATTGACAATTTAAATTTAATGTTCGATTGTGTTCGATTGTTTCGATTTCATATCTGTCAAATCTATGGTCTAAATATTGACATTACATTTAAATGTGTTTCGTGCATTAGGTGTGATTGTTTGTTTGTTATTTATTCAATGTTCTTGGATTAGTTTTATTTGGAATTAGAAACTGTACTCTTTTCACTTCAATTAATACTATACTATTTATATATAGAACGTCAAAAAAATATTTCGTGATATTTGACAGCAAAAGTACATTGCGAATTATATTACATAACGTTAGTAAGCCATTACTTTATGGTTATTTTTAAATGGATGTGAATAAAGATAAAGATGCGTAAACTGCTACGTAAGTAATTCCTGTGTCGCTGTCAATACTTGATGGAAAAGCATTCTATATTTAATTAAACGGTTTTTCTCTTATATAATGTCGAATGCGAAATTATTAACAAAGAAAGTTTCAATTGACTATTTTTATGAAGTTCAACGAAAATTGTACAACTTCTTTTTTATGTTTTCTCAACAATTATATCGACTGTGGAAAGGAAAAAGGGCGTAACCCACACATGCGCAAAAAAGTGTTTTGATGATTTTGGGCCATATGCAAATTATGAATTATACAAAAACTTGAAATGCACGGAAACGTCTAAACTGGTGTTTAATTGAAAAAATAATCTATCTATCATTATTTTGACATGCTTCACATCGAATCCATGTGAGCTGTGGACATTTTACATCGAATTCGTGTCAGTTCAAGGAATCCCGATCTCGAGGTGTATGAAGAGATAAATAACCAGGCTTTGATTTAGATCGAAGACATGTGTTACCTCATGTGAGGCATTTTGTTAATCAAGTTAGGAATGCCAACTTTAAACTAAATTGAAACTAAATCTTCAATATCCATTTAAAAAAAAAACTTTTAGGAATTTATGTCTCATGTTCATCACCGTCGCTAAAATATATACTGAAATGTGAAAAGACGAATGAAAGTACATAAAATCAGAAGTATGTAAAAAAAAATCAGAATACTTTTCATGTATATTATATTGTTATAGAATACTATCAAATCATTATTTTATTTTTGATCCCTATATACAGTCAATCCTGTTTTTATGCGGTTTTTTTTATGCAATTTCGAAGTAATGCGGTTTTTTAGAAATGCATTTTTTTAAATGTACCATATTTTACGATATATAAAAATGTTAAATATTACATCGAGAGCATATATTGTTGTATTTTGGATAGAATAGAGAGAATCATAAACACAACCGACATTTGAAAAAAAAATACGATTTCGGACTGTTTAAATCATGTTGCATCTGCCATCGCTGAATTAAGTCCACCTAATTAGGTGTGTTACAGTCGATGAAACCATTGAAGCATCGGTAATATCAGCTGAAATGATTACTTTAGCACCTGAACTTGGCGAAGAAAGGTTTGATACCTTGAAAATTATATCGACGAATTACTTACAGATAAAGCTATAAGTGACGAAGATGTTCATAATTTAAATTTAATTATTGACAAAAAACCAGAAAACAATGACGAACTGAAAGAAATTCCAGTTCCTTCACTGCGAAAATAATTGAAGAAGGTATCCAACTTTTCAGTAAATTAGAAGATCATTTCTTTCTAAATGATTCAAATTCTGATTGCGCATTCAAGTTTCAACGATAACTTTAGAATATATTATATATATGGGTATAACAAACTGCATAAACAATTAATTATCGAAAAAGAAAATCTGAACAAACTCTGATCACTAATTTTATTGTTAGAAAACAACCATAGTTTTATGAAATTGATGCGCATACTATTTCTTCTGAAAAAGAGTGATTTAGAACCACATGCTTTAAAACACACATAGAATTGTCATACAGTGACTATTTTTTAATATTTTTACGCCGTGGTTTTCCCCTAATTTTCTTATACTTTGCGATTTAGTGTATATTTTAACTCGCTGTTTCAAAGTTATGCGGATTTTAAAATGTAAGTAACGCACCCCACTATTTCTATGGAAGTCAAGTTTTTTTATGCGATTTTTTTTGCGATATTTCGTGGAACACATCTACCGCATAAAAACAGGATTGACTGTATAACTGTTTGTATGTGTGGAACATTAAACCAAAATATATATTTTTTTCTAATGAAAGATAATCTCATAAATATAATATTGAAGATTTGGAAAATGTTGCGTTCTTTGTTATAATGAGAATTTATGTCATTTCGTAATATAAAAAATAAGAAAATTTAGAATGAACTTTCGTAAAATTATAAAAAAGTATTATTTGAATAATTTTGAAAAGATCCCTGTCATTATGTTGGTGACAAGCATTGAGAACAAATTTATCCTAGACCAACACATTTCTTAGCAACAGTCTTTGTTTGACAGTTACTGTCAAACAAAAGTAGTCGTTTGTCAACATTGTGAAGATGTAATTTTATTATTTAAAATACAGTGAAATAAAGAGGTATTAGCTATGCCAAGTACTTCTAAACCAATCAGTAAGAGTGCTCGGAATGGTTTTCTAAGAGTCTTTCAGTTCTGTGAACATGAAAAATCTGAAAAACAACCAATAATTCCCTTCGGGTCGACATTTCGAATCATTTCGAACTGTCAATGGCGTCGTATGCCTAACATTTCGTGCCGCATGTCAATAGCTCAATTTGCTTGAAAACTAAACTCATTGGGACATGACAATCGCTGAAGCAATTGTTTCTGCGTCTCCAAGTCAGATACGCACATTATTTGCTATCATTTTTTTGACATGCTTCCCATCGAATCCACGTGAATTGTGGAAAAAGTACAAGGATGACATGTCCGAAGACACTTTACACCGAATTCGCGTCAGTTCAGAGAATCCCGATCTCGAGGTGAATGAGGAGATACATAACCAGGCGTTGCTTTTGATCGAAGATATGTGTTACCTCATGCGCTGCATGATGCGTCGCCAGATCGAGGAATGAACGACGCTTTCAATCGAGAATCGGAACGTAAACGTGAATAGGATCGAGATGCATTGAACCAATCACTTCGAACGAATGTACCACTGTTGAACCCCCAACAGAAAGTGTACGATACTTTAATGAAGGCAATTGATGAGGGAAATGGTGGCTTATTTTTCCTCCGCATTGGAAGCACTCAACCGAACTATGAAAGATCAGCGCAATGACTCAAAATGTTTTGGAGGCGCAATGATTCTACTATCTGGCGATTTTCGCCAAACACTACCAGTTATTCCAAGATCGACCGCTGCCGATGAAATAAACGCTTGACTTAAAACATCGACTCTGTGGCGCTATGTTAAGAAACTTCAGCTAACGACAAACATGCGAGTTGCATTTCTAAACGACCATCTGCCGCAGATTTCTCCAAGCATTTGCTGACTATCTGTAACGGCCGTGTTCCTGTCGACGAATCGAATGGATTGATTTCGTTTTTGCCGAATTTTTGAAATTTCGTCTCATCGAAGGACAATCAACAAAGTGTTCCTGAATATCATTGCTAATCACAAACATCATAATTGGTTGAGTGAACGAGCAATTCTTGCAGCAAATAACAAAGATGTGGATCATTTCAACTTCACAATTCAAAATCAAATCGTTGGTCCACTGCATTCCTTTAAATCTATCGACTGTGCCACGTGAATAACATCATTTCAATGTAATTAAAATACTTTTCATTTTTAATTTTGCACATTTATTGAACTTAATTCATTTTGAGTATTCATTCAAACTGAATTTAACTCATCCAATAAATTAACACAACATTTATTTATTCTGAGGCGGTACGAAGTTCGC
>CM062830.1:25422956-25546135 GCA_031772345.1 Himalopsyche anomala | reverse complement strand
AGTTGACGCCAATTCGCCATGTAGTTGACAAATATAATGAGACAAAAAATAAAACTACATAATACAACAAAATCAAGTAATAAAAAAGAAATGTCATCGCTAGATTGAGTAGATTACTGTAAGCACTACCTTAAGTTGATCAAATATACAACATTACTGTATTCAAATAAGGTTTTAGATTGACCTAATACACGTCTTACTTAATTAATTCGCTTAACGCATACATTCTTAACACATTTCTTAAGCGGGAAGCGGAAATGGCATGAGAAATAATAACCAGTTGAACGGTTTGAAATTGGAAATTTGTAGAATGTATTTAGTAATCACTTTTTAAATGGATTCAAAAAACATTTATGTTTTATAATTTTTTTACGAAATTGATTGCTTTTGCTGCCTTCTAAAAAAAATACTTTTGCAATTCTGTATTTCATAATTGGAATGTATTTTTATATCGCCGGCAATTTAGTAATGAAAAAATACAATCATATTAACATCTGGCTAATTAAAACAATATCGGCTTCAATATTATAATTTTAGAAGTCAGTTTACATACCACTGAAAACATTGAAATAAATTACAAACGTATAATATGCTATGGCGCAGCGGCTAGCGTAGTTGACTTCCGTGCCAGATCTCACGAATCCCAGTACGAACCGCATTTTTTTGATCGATTTTAGATTTCTGTTCGAAGGCATGGGTGTTTGTGATGTCTTAAAAATTCCCTCCCACCTTTCCGATCCTTCAAAAACTGGGCGTAGCGAGAGCAATTAGTTAACCACTTGTCCTGTTCTAGCATTATCCTCTTATCTCTACTACTCTTTTTAGAAAAGAGAATTTGAGCGACTGAGTAACAAATAGTTCTCGTAGAAAAAGTTCTGTTACAATGCCCCTATTAGGAGGATACGCTCCACATTGGAATCGGACATTGATACAAAAATTAAATAATAGTAATAGTACAACCAAAAGAAGCTCAACTAAATATTATATTATAAATTAATTCATTAAAGTAATGTCACGGTAAAATAACTCATAAACTTAATATCAGAAAATTATTTGTTTTTTTGCAGTGGACAATAAAAGTACAGATTTTCACGTTGGTGAGTAGAAAACTTTATTTGTGGTTAAATTGGACACTTCGCTGTAACGTTCATTTAGTAGAAAGGGGTACAAGATGAATTCGCATTCAGACGATTCGTCTAAATTTTCATTCGCAACATTGCCCGCTCCCAATGTGGACTATTAATTAATCTCAACGTGAGAACATTAGTGGAACCTCTATTTCTTCGAATAGAGTAAGTATAGGACACGGAGAAGACTCGTGGTAAGCCAATAATTTTTAGGATATATTTGGAGTTAGAATCTGTTTTATTTCAGTCATCACAAATCACTTTTAGTGTGTTCATTTGGTGGAAAGGTCTTAATATTCAAAAAAAATGTTTAATTATTCCTTACTGAGTTTTTTTGTTTTGTTTTAGAAGTAATAAACATTTTATTTTTAGTCAATTTATCATGCAATCACGGCTCATTCCAAAATGTTTTAAAAACGAAATTTGAATTTAATTCTGTAAAACAATATACATTTTAAAAGTATTTTTAAGTTTAAATGACTTTGGAATGATACTTTGTATTTTACCAAGTCAGTTTGGAGACTGCTTTCTAAAAATAGTTATAAAATGCACTTGTATTCACTAAAACTAAATTCATAGTTCATACATTACCAATTTTAAAATGTGTCAGGTTTGCCAGAAATAGCCTTATTAAGTGTCACTTATTCATATTGTGTATGTTTATTTGTAAATTTCCTTAAATACCAACTGTTCGTTACACCATATTAATTTTATTTTGTTTTGTATAAACAGCACTGTAGTTTTGTATTCTCTCATCGTAATGAGCGAAACAGGTCCAGGTTTTATTAAATAAAAGTGTAATTAGTACATATGAGTATTTTATTTTTTGAATATTTACAAATCTAGTAAAAAATCAACTTGTTTAGTGATTACAGTTAAAGTCGGCTACAGAACTGGAATGTTACATATTACCCATCAAGAAAAAAGTATTTATATTTGTGTCAATAAAGCATGTATTTGAAAAACTTATTTTACTGGTCCTTTTCATTTTATGAGAGTATTGAGACATAAGGATGCAACAAGTCGACAAGCACACGAATAGCTTTTATGATTCTTTAAAATCAGTCACCAAATTAAAGTGAAAATATTTTTTTTTAAGTTTCACAGGTACGTTGTGTATCTTGATTTCATATCATTGGAACTTTCAGACGTAAAACTTTTGGAACAAAAATTTGGCTATTCAATACTTTACCTTACATTTAAAGTGAATGCCATGTTGATCAGTAGTCAGTACATATATGTACTTTATTAAATAAACTTATAATATGAACACGTGAACGAATTGTTTCGGGAATGCTAGATGAGAAATGTTGAAAGCTGCCTACTGCTACAAATTTTTAATTGCATTCCCAAAAACCTAATTTAACTCGTGTCGGTCAGGTGCCAAGTACTATAGAAGTATAAAACGAAGCTACAATTTTTTTTCAATTATATAATGAATTCCATTTTCGATTCGATGAGAATTGGATATTTTTTTGCTGTTCACTAGAAAATACAGAGTATTTTTAATATAAGTTTTTCCTAGTTACATTTACGTACTGAAATTATTATAATCCAGCAAAGCGGGATTTGAGTTTTCGTTATATTTTTATTCCTAGCGAGGGTGCAGAAATAGTCTTTCTATCCGTTTCCCGCAATATATTAACCAGGGTTGTGGAATTGGGTATAAAAAGCGCGACTCCGATTCAGAATCAATTTTTCAATAACTTCCGCTTAACGTTCATATAATATGTTTACCGTCAGATCATCTTTAGCCAGCCTATTAGCACTATAGACTCTATTGGTTTACGTCAATTGAAATTTTGTTTTAAATATGCTCAAATTTGTAAGATTTTTCTGATTCCGACTCCGGAAAAAAGCACCTGACTCCATCTTTCTACACTACAGTTATTTAACAATATTACTATACTATTTGTGTTTGAAGCCGGGGGAAAACTTCATTTGCAATGTATCCACACATATATTTTTAATATACTCTTGCCAATACTGAATGTGGGTAGTCATTTAACAGATTTTTTTCATTCTTACTAATAATCAGTAATATGATAGTTCAGTGTGTAAAAGATAAAGGTAATAGTGGCATACATATTTCAATTGTTTTTATTTTATTATACTTTTAAATATTTTGACAGTCAGAATACAGAAATTTTTATATAATTTAAGACTTCGACTGAAGGTGCTTGGTGGAATTTCAATATTAAATTTGAATCGTTCAAATTACGTACACTCCCACAGATTTTGTCGTTAACGATCAGTTCATCCGTGCGTTTGAACGCCTGAAGATGCCGAAAGGCGAAACCCGGGTCGTTAGTGACAAAATCTGTGGGAGTGTACATAATTTGAACGATTCAAATTTACAGAAATTTCGTTGGAAAATCAAAAACTATTTTGTTGGTTCAAGCAAAAAACTGTATTTTAATTGTAATATTTGTGCATTTTTTTTTTCAAACATTTGTGAACAATATATGACATGTCTTGTGGGACAAAATACATATAATAAGATATGATGTAATTTAAAGATTTCGGTTAAAGGTGTCAAATGGTTGATAGTATGTACGATTTTTAACAAAATTTAAACGGTTCAAATTTAAGATATGATGTAATTTTTTTATATGAATCTTCATTCGAAAGAATCTGTTCTCTGTTTTGTACAACTAAATAGTATTTTTACCCTATTAATAAAGACGTTCTATTGACAAATAAAATCAACGCGATCAATAATATTGTATGGTTACTGATTATTAAAAACATGAAAAAGTTGTGATATTTTGGTCATTTTATATCAGAGAAATAATAGCAAAATGTTTTAAAGTATTAATAAAAACACAATAATCCTTTGTACTTCATTCCACTTTATTTAATATGTCAGGACCGGTTTCGCTCATTACGAGCATCGTCAACTGATAAGAAATATAATTTAACAGTGCTATTTATACAAAAATGAACAGTTATAAACAACAAGTCTGTCAAACTAGACAAACAGGAAATCCTAGAAATCAATAGATTCAAATTTTTACCTGATTCAGATCTTTTGAACGATCAATTAATATTTGCTAGTTCCCCGTTACTTTATCCATTGCATTAGCCCTTGTTAACTATTCTTTTATATAATTTAAAATATATATAGCTATGTATATATATATATATATCTTTGTTAGAATTGATATGGTCTTTGAAAAAATTCTTTTTCAGAATCTTCCTGGCTGTCGATTTTGTTTAAGTATGTACACTTACCAACTACTTGGAAGAGGGGAAATTTTCTTAACTATCATTAAGCCTATTCACTATATTATTGTCATTATTAATGTCATTATTTTTATTGTATCACTTTGTCAAAGAATTCCCAAATTTTAATTATGTTTGTAATTACTTTCAATTCCCATTCTAAATTTATTAATCTGAGATGACTTTTTAATTATATGTTAGATGTGTTAAACATTTTAATTTTGTGCTATTTTAGAATCACTTTTAATGTAATTGGTATTTTCTTTTCAATGCCAATTGTTGTTTATAACTGTTCATTTTTGTATAAATAGCACTGTTAAATTATATTTCTTATCAGTTGACGATGCTCGTAATGAGCGAAACCGGTCCTGACATATTAAATAAAGTGGAATGAAGTACAAAGGATTATTGTGTTTTTATTAATATAATGCCTTTCCACCAAGTATTGACAGTGAACACCCTAAAAGTGATGTTTTAAAGTATTTAGATCGAATTTTTTATTAAATATAATGTACGGTAAAAGTAAAATGAAGGGGTTTTTAAGGCTATCCATCGTGTGTTAAACATGTGTTTTCACGAGCAATATACCCGCTGAATGTCTTAATCAATTACTTTTGTTTGTATCACAGTGGTTTTGCTTAAATGAATAATAGTTTCTAAATAAATCAATCACAATGTCCGTTGATATATAAATTATTTGGAAGCATTTATAAGAGCGTCTATTCTTTCTCATCCCGTGAAATTCTTAATACTCTTGGTATTTAAAGTAGATGTTGTTACTTTACACGTTATTAATTTTAAGGCAGTAAATTCATATTATAAGCTAGCATATTTGAACACGGTGTGAATAAGACCATTTATTTTATAAAATGTTCAAAAAAGTTTTTAAAAAATTACATTCCATCATTCTTTTACGAGTCATTCCTTTCTCCCTACCGGGAAAGTTTCCATTACTTAAAATCGTTATCCCATGCATTTCTCAAAAATGTCAAAAGCTTATGTTCGGTGCACGACGTTTAAATCACGTGCAAGCAGCGTATTATAAACTTTTATATTTAATTTATTTACAAAAAAACTAGTGAAAAACATTATTACCTTTTACAAAATCATTTTGTTCGCGTTTAAGCGTATCTAAATAGAATCTTAAAGCAATGGTTGCGGTTAAAATATCACGTATAGCAATTGTCGTGGTGGAGTAGTATCGTTATAATTATATTTAATGATTGTGTTTTGTAAACTGAAGCTGAAATCTCTAGGAGTTTATATTGGAGTTATACAAATGAATTTTAAGTATTGTAGTATATGAATACAACACGTTTTGTATGGCTGTTTCCATAGTTTATGATTCTTTTAAAATAGCTTTTAAATAATATTATTCAATTTAATGACTCAAAGTAAATAGACATTTATCATTCCTTTTTCTAAGCTTGTCGCTGTTTTAAAAGCGTTACAACAATAAACTGTTGAAATACTTAATTATTTTATTTTAGTAATCTTTAAAGGACAACTGACAATGTTTGACGTTTGTATGATACTGGTGGGTTTTTGAACAATTTTAACTTCATAATCAAAAGAAATTACATGTCGAAAATTGACAAATACATACAAAACAGTTAATCAGTAAATATTTCTACTATCACAAAGAAGTACTGTGATAAATAATTCAATGCAGTAATACCTCAATAATATTATTTCTTATACATATTCTTTTTATTTTCGGATGCTATAGTTCAGTGTGAATCTTGGCTACCACAATTAATGTGCTCTAATCTACTCAGCTCTCTACCTTTCTATGTCAAACGCTGACCTATAGCACTCGTAAGTCTTGTGGAATCCAGTCCATCTTGCAAAGTCGCGTTTAAGTATAACAAATATGAGACGCTGTGTAGATTTCCACTCATCCATGCCTGATATATTTCCGGCCCAATATAAAATTCATAAATATATTAACTATTGATTAATAAGGTAAAATAGCAACGTATTTATTTCTACAGTTTTATAGTATTAGTTGATAGCTATTTTGTCTTTCGCCATTTTCAGAACTATGATTAAACTTACATTTTTCTCAGCTATATATACTGGCTTCAAATTGATACACAATGAATCTTTTTAATCACTATAACACCTCAATTCAAATTACAATTATAGTATTACACTTTAGTGTTTCGAAGAACGATAAGCAATCTGGGGTTTTTTAACGTAAATTATTGATTTTGCATAACTTTTTATAACTGTAAAGAAAGCATTAAGAGTAAATGATAGTAAAACCACTTTCACGGCTAACTTAAAAAATACTAATTCAGAAAAAAAACTCGATGTAAACAATCTCTAAAATCAACAATCGTGGTTTTAACATCACACTAAATAAAAAACATGTTGTATATTTCAGCGGTGCGTTTATTTAACCAAAATCCTTCAGCGGAATTGGCAGAAGTTATAAAAAAAGCCCACACAAAAATAAAGGGTCACGTAAGAAAACTCACTCACTTAACATGCATCCAAAGTACATAATGTGTATTTCCATCTTGCTTTCTCAATCTGAGAGGGTGAAAGCGTTATGTAAAATAATGCGAGTAAGTGAGAACACAGCAGAACGGAATAATGTACAAGTGTTTCTGACGTGGAATTTATGATTTTAATAAAAAGTGAAAGCTCTGAGAATAATTGGAATGAACATAAAAGTAGCGAAGTTTACGTACAATTTCTATTATGTCTACGCAAGGGTTCGTAGCTCTGCTTTGCTACAAATTGTCGGAATGGAATCGTAGAGATGTTTTCGTCTACAAACACTGCTACGATGAATGAAAAAATATCAGTTACTTAAAACTTTTGAAATACGCATAGACATAATTTAAGATTCCATTTAAAATTTATGGAATTTTTCTCATTCATGCCTATCGTTATAAATCAGATTGCTTTAACCGTTTGACTAGATTGTTATGTTTTGTCGCCACAGTATATAATTCGTTTTGTAAATATATCGACTGTGTAAAGGAAAAAAGACATAACCCATACATTGTTTTGAAACGCCCAAAAAACATGTTTTGATGACTTTGGGCCATATGCAAATTATTTATTTATTTATTGTTAAAAATTTAAATTATAGTACATGACATAACAGCTGACGCCAATTTGCCATGTACTTGACAAATAAAACGATACAAAATATAAAATAAAACTACATAATACATTAAAATCAACATACAAAATCAAGAAATAAAATAGTAAAATTTAACAAACAGTTCACAAATACTATCACTAAATATTATATATCCACTTCTCTAGGCAATAAGTTGATCAATCGAACAGCACAATTAATTAATTAATCAATTAACAATTTATTCAATAAATTATGAATTATACACAACCTTGAATTGCAGGGAGAGTTTTAAGCTGGTGTATAATTAACATAATCTAATATCAATTAAAGAAGTTGTCTAGGGGAAACCTTTATTTCAATCTTTTCTCTTGGTTTTAATTTTTTACAAGGTCATCTTATTCACACTTAAAAGCTAAATTTAGATACTAATTCGGCATTTGCAGCTTGCGTCCTTTTGATAGAACGTGTATCAAGTTTGACACATTGTGATTATGGAAAAAAAACCTGTTTTGAAAAAACTGTGGGTTACGTCTTCTTTCCTTTCCACAGTCAATATTATGCTTCGTGTTAGCTGATTTCTTAAACAATTGATATTATTTCAAAGGCTAACAAGATTAAAATTTATTAAAAAAAGATATAGTTTACAACTATCATATTAGCAATATAAATCTGAGATTGCACCTATTCTAAATTGTGAATTCTGTTTTTACTATTAAAACAAAGTAATTCAATGTACTTCAAATACAAAAAAAGTTAATAAACTTGTATTTATTTAAAGTACGTAAGCACTTAGGTAAAATAAATATTCAACTCAACTATCAACTCACTTTAAGGTGTAATTGAATTGAATGAAACATAATTGAATTTATTTATGAGAAACTAAAAGTTACAAATCATTTTTTTTTAGTTTAGTTTTTAATATCATTTGAGATCTGTTTAACAAATAAACAGACGAATTTTAACAGCCAAACTTCAATTCAAAAACTTTTTAAATGTATAAAGGTAGAGAAATTATTTCACAACACAAAAATAATAATTACAACGTTTTGTTGTTTTTAAATGAAGCCGTACAAATTTATAATACAACTCAAATAATAATAAAAAAATATTTAACACGTCTTTCTAGTTTATTTTCAAATATATATAACATTCATTCAGAAAAAAACGACAGTAAACAAATATTTCAATATTATCATCAACCATGTTTTCAGCTTATCAGCTTCAAATTATCATTTAAACTTATTTATCAACTTTATCTTAAAGCAAATTAAATCCATGTCCGCTCCCAATGTGAAGCATATGGCCTCCTAACTTATGGCTTGTATATAAAAGATAAGGCTAGAACAGGACTAGTAGTTGGCTAATCGCTACCACTACGCTCTGTTATTTTTAGGTGAGGTTATAAGGGGTGAGGGAAATTTTGGACATCACAAAAATCCATGTCATCAAATAGTAACTGATTGAAAAATGTTGTTCGTACCGGGATTCAAACCCGTACGATCGATCCGTCACGGAAGCTAACGAAGTTGAACACTGCGAAACGGACCTGAACTCGAAAATAATGGTGAATAAAAAAAATGATGCAAAATGCCAGAATTTGAAGGATTTAAATTCACTAATTGTGAAAAGCGTGGAATTATGCCTCAACAATAAAAGCTAAGCAACAATTAAATTTTCTATGTAAAAACAAAATACTTATAGTTGTATTTGATTGTAAGACGTCATGTTTTTTAATTATAGATAATTTTGTGTTCATTAAAAATTTGTATCATTACTAAAAAATATTTTCATTTTTCTCTCCTTGTAATTAGTCTTATTTCATATACATATATCGATTCATATTTTCATAATTTAATTATACAACTGGTCTTCTAATAATGAAGAATGTGGAACTAGTAAAATATATTGCTATACAACATATTTCTTAACATAATGCTTTTTCATCAAGAATTAACAGTTAGTCTTTTAAGATTTAGACTGTAGGTGCTCGGTGAAATTTCAAAATTAAAATTGAATCGTTCAAGTTTGTCACTTACGACCCGAGTTTTGTCTTGCGGCATCTTCAGTCGTTCAAATGCACGGATGAACTTGAACTGACGCTCAGTAAATAAATGTATCGTATTTATATAAGAAATACATGTATCAGAAAGTATAACGACATTGCTGGTGAATTGCCATTTATTTACTAAGCGTGATCTGTGCACTTGAACGCCTGAAGATGCCGAAAGGTAAAACCCGGGTACTTAGTGACAAAACTTGTGTGAATGTACATAATTTGAACGGTTCAAAGTTAATTAGACATCTATAATAGCTTGAGAACTAAAGCAACACTCTATCAATCAAAGCGTATTCATTCAACATTTAATACAATACACAATTCTAAGTTTATGCGTATTATTAATGTCAAATACATTTGACTTATGTCTTTACCTTACAAACTCTGTATGAGAGATGTTTAGTTGATAACCCAAGGCATTTGACAAAACAAAACCAATACAAGGTTGTACTAAACTGATATCAATTGAACCGATAGACGTATAATCAACACTTAAGCCTAGTGATTCATTTGTAATATACTTTATTATAAATTAACCAGTGTACTTAAGCTACAATGTATTATACGCTGAATAGTTTCCCAAATAAACTTCTCCCGAGATTGCTTTCCGTTGAGTTTCACTTCAATAATTAAACTAACACATCAAAAGTTTCTCCCAGTCTGCTCGAAACTTTGACTATATCATACAAGTGCGAAACTTTAGGCTCGGTCTATTTATTCTGGCTGAATCTAGTCTGGTCAATATCATTCAGGAACATGTCGTTTAATTAATTTTGATGTGATATAATTTCAAAGACGTAAACCATTTCCATCGGAATATAATTTTGAATCCATGTTTGGAAGACGCAATGAATGTTTCAAAATTAATTAGTATTCCATTCCCAAATGCTTTTAGAGTAATTGAATTATTTGAATTTCATATGGGAAAATGTTGTTTTTTTGTGTTTAAATTGTATTATTTGGTTAAATTTTAATTTATACATTGTCGCCACTATTGTAAGAACACATAACTAATTTTTGTTGGTAATAGTACTTTTGTATTGATCGCAATATATAATATCATTGACACATTTTACTATTATTTTTTTATTTTATTTTCAATGCCGATTGCATTACTAATTATTGCAAAAAGTTTATTTTTTATTTTTAACAGTAATATCTTTTTTGTCTCTCTTTTTAAATTTACTTAATTTCGAAAAAAGTGCTATTGTTCTTGTGGTAAGGATCTTGACTGCGATTTAAAATGTAGACTATTATTTATTGTAAAAACAAGTTTTTTCAATACATTGATTTATGTCATTCAAGGAGCATAAATAATAATATATAAATAAAAAGTATTTTAACCATTTTAAAAATTACACATTTGGAAACTATTTCATTCCCTTTTTTATTTATTAGATCAGTGCTGCTCAACTTATTTGACAGGAAAGCCAATTTATCTTTTTTTTTTCCAAATGTTCCATGCAAACCGTGAGATGTGCATCACTTTATCCAAAAATGTAAAAAAAAGTCTACAATATGAGTCATTAACAGATAAATATCGACTGCATAAAATCGTTCTTTATTTTTATTTATACATTGAAAGTCAGCACATCGGTAAAAATAATTAATTATAAAGGGCACAAATAGATTTGGTTTTAATCACGTTTAGGGTGTTAAGTGTTAATTTCTACAAAAACAATATATTTAAAAAAAACTGTATTTTAGAAAAAAATCATTTGGATGTGTTGTTATATTAAGTATCGTAAAAGTAAAGTAGCCATAATAAGTACATTTTATCTTCGTAAAATCAAAATATACAATCCACCAAAGCACCAAGTAAAAACTGATTGATTGGAAAAAAGTTGATTTTTTTTATCATGTCTGCTCCCAATGTGGAGCATATGGACTCCTAATGGAGTTTATCTCAACAGAAGTGTTTCTACGAGAACTGCTTGTTACTCAGTTACTCAACCTCTCTTTTTCCAAAGAGAGTAGGAATAGAAGGAAAGGGCTAGGAAAGGACTAGTGGTTAGCTAATCGCTCTTGATACGCCCCATTCATAGGATAGGATGGGTGGGAGGGCGGAACTCAACACATCACATACATCCATGCCTTTGAACAGAAATTCACAAATCGATTGAAAAATCAATTTATAAGACTTGATAGTACTTAAAATTAAAATTAAAGATTTTTTAACCATTTTACTAGTTGGCTAACTTCACCTCTAATGGGCCCAATATTATAACGAACATAACTATGAATGAAAGCTTAAATATTAAACAGTACTCTATTCTCAAACATATACAATGATGTCATGACAATAAGAGACAATGTGTCTATAGTATCTCCCTTAATTTAATAGCTCTTGTTATAAGTACGTCACTTCGTGGTTTTCAATAAGTGTAAGTATTTTTTAATTCGGCAAATTTTCACCTTAAAGTTACATAAATTTTCGTAAGACATTTGGATTATAGAAGCAAGTTAAGGAATAATACATTTACTTAAACGAATTTTGATGATTATGCAAAAGGAATTGTAAATTATTTTTATCGCACTGTAATATTTCCTGTCATTCCCTTGATTTCAAATGGCAATGACATCCGACAGTTATACAGTTCATTAATCAGCGACTTCGTTAATCGCGTCTTGTTTTTCATTATTCAGATCAATAAAGACGGCCGTCATTCTTTTCGGAGACCGTTTCCGATCCGGACCGGTTCGTTGACAGGCGCGTCGGACAATTTCATCAGTGATTATTTTATTTCCATAAATTTTGAATTTCCGCGTGCCATTTAGATATCTTCTTCAATCGTAAAATTGTAAGGGTCTCTTTGCTCATCCCACTTTTGACGCAGCAGCTGGTCTTAACTGTCTGTCTCTGCCATGGGTGGGTTGAGTGCAGTGGCGTTACTTTGAGCTCCGTGTTTGTCTATACAGTTTAAAGTGGTATAATATTTCAGTGGCAACATAATAGTAGGTCATTTTTTATTATAAAATTACTTTTAAAACTTGTTGTGTTACAAATTGTACCGTGACACGTTTTTCGCCTCTTAAGGAAGCATCTTCAGACAACATCTGACGGTTTACAAATTAACCACAAAATGATTCTGATTCCTAAGTTATAAATTTAAAAATAAGTCGAGATTTTTATTTCTTTTCTACTGGACGCAGAGAAAGCGGAAGATACAGATATTTATTAATAGTAATTATTACAAATTAAATACTTATATTAGGTACGGTAAATACCAATGGAAATAAACTCAGCAACGGCTGAGCGAGCCATTTATTTTATTTAAAATGTTATTCACTAATGTTTCATTTCTATCAATGACTTAATTAATTTAAAAAAACTTCAAGCCACTAATTCTTCACTCTTTATCATTCATTAAATAATTGTCACAATACAATTTGTAACACAACAAGCAGAGCTACAAAATTATCAAATTTAATCATATATTAACTATCAACTTCATCTAAAACAGATAACAAAACGGATGGTTTTCTACAAAGTATTGACCGTAAGCACTTGGCAGTGCTTTCACTTATCACAACATGGAATCGTTTTAGACCGAGAACCGAGAAGTTCTGCTCGACGACCCACCATAGACTTTATGTTTTGTCTTAAATTAATACAATATTCAAGAACGAACATAGCGTCATGAAAATGACTCTCTTTAGTTGACTTCTTTGTGTACTGTATGTGTATGTACATGTATAGTACGAGGGGAAGCATATAGAATGTGATTTGCAAATGAATGCATATGGAGTCCCCGTGAACTGGCTTCATTAAGGATTTCTTACCTTTGTCGCAATCACGCCATTCCATCAGCAACGATGGTAATGGAATACAATTTTCCAAAACATTCGCAATGAAAAAGACTCGAAGAACTTTTACTCCAACGCGCCCTGGTACTTAAAGCTCCATAAATTTGATGGTAAATATGTCATTTAACGTATCATGGATTATTTCGGCGAAAAAATTCATAAACTAAGGTTAAAACAACGCCACGATTTAAAATGATTTTTTAAGGGCTTGATAATCGTGTAAAAATCACACATTAATATGAAGAACACTGATAAATTATTAAAAGTATGAAATATTTTTCACTATACATCGACGTACTTCGGATTCACTATAGCCTAGTTTGTGAAGCTTTTCGCCGAAATAATCCATGACATATTTACTAATTTGATATCTAAAAACAGAAAAAAATTAGAGTATGGTATTAGACAAATCTTTACTTAACCCTCTAATGAGTACGCAACTGGATAAAATCATGAGCTGGCAATAAGTATGCCATTCGTCCCGGCCGGGTTGGTAGTTGGTACCTAGCTTTTCAAACGTGACGTGTGATAAAGTGGGTTTGTAATTTTGGAAACAGAATCGTGCCTCTATCTTATTTTCTATTCTTTGTTCGAGAGAATACCATATTGTGCTCTGGTTGAGATAATAATATCTTTTTAACATTGATCCACATAACATTTTTTTACATAACGCAATTCCACCACTTTGAAATGATTTATTGAAGTGAAGCAGTCTTTCATTGTAGACTTCTTTTGTATGTAAACACATTTATATTTTCTATCGTAAAAATGATTAAAAACGAATTGCTTAGTCATACAGAATATTAGATTTATTGAAATCGTCAATAATATGCCCTGATAATTTTTACTCAAAATTTAAGGCTGTAAAAACTCTAGTAATTTAATAAATAAATATAAATCTCCTATTATCCCTTTTTAACACTTCCTCTACGGTGTTAAAAAATACTAAGGATATGTTGCTGGCCCTTAAATAACCAAGTGAAAAATATGTTTTAACACTTACGGCCCTTTGATGGACGGTAAAAACCCAGAACGTATATTAAAAAAAAACATGTTTTGCACTTGGTTTCTAAAGGGTCAGCAACGTATCGGAATTATTTTTTAGCACCCTAGAGGAAGTGTTAACTGCGATAATCAAAGTGTTAACCGCGTAATCAAATTGACTATGGCGCAACGGTTAGCGTTGTGAACTTCCGTGACGGATCTCACGGGTTCGAGTCCCAGTACAGTATTTTTTCGATTTCCATTCGAAGACATCGATTTCCATATCACCTTTTCCGATCCTTCAATAACTAGGCGTAGCTAGAGCGATTAGTTAACCACTAGTCCTCTCCTAGCCTTATCTTTCTAAACATATCAGTCTCTTTGAAAAAGATAAGTTGAGCGACCGAATAACAAACAGTTCTCGTCAAAAAACTTCTGTTTGGACACTTCCATTAGAAGGCCATTTGCTCCACATTGGAAACAAAAAAAAACAAATTGAGATATGTGTTAAATAGGTGAGTAGTACAAATTAAATGTTATTAGTTTTTGAATACTTACTGAAAAACGTTTTTCATAATGCTTGATGATATTTCAATACCAAATTTGAATCGGCAAAATTTTGTACATTTGGCTTGAACTGACCTTTGAACTTAGTCCATACTCATCCATGTACTTGAATTCCTGAAGACGCTGAATGACGAAACCAGAATTGTTTGTGATGAAACGCAAGCAAATATACAAAATTTAAACGGTCCAGTTCTACAACTAAATACTTCGCTATTCTTACTTTATTCAAATTGGTTTCCCTAAATAAAATAGTATTTCTAACTGTTCAAAAGTTGATTCGTCTGATTTTACTGATGACTTGCTTTTTTATCCATGTCCGCTCCCAATGTGAAGATTAGAAACTTCTTATGGAGCTTATCTCTACATATGTGATTCTACGTCAGCTGTTTATTACTCAGTTTCTAAACCTCTTTTTTTCGAAGATACTAGGAATATCAGCATAGGACTAGAACAAAACTAGTGGATAGTTAATCGCTGTCGTAAAGATGAGGTTGAATATCAGACATCAAAAAAATCCATTTCTCTCAAGAGAAATTCATAAATTGATTAAAAAATATTTATAAAGCCACTTGAAAACCAAGATTTAAACCACCCAACAACGTTAACCGCTTGATCTCGAATCCAACTTATTTGATAAACATTTGTTGATATAAATGTAAAAAAATATTTCATTCAACATAATACGTTAAATACCTCAATATACTTACTTATATTGGCATTGAGTTTTTTGTATCTATGATTCGATTAATTTTATAGTTGAATTAAATTGTATTTATTTTAACTGTTCTGTAATTGTGTGTTTTGCGAAAGCTTAAAACCATCACTGCATTATCAAAAGTTTCCAGCTGTAAGCTCTTCCAACAGTTGCGTCTCTACAAGCTGCTACGGTGTCGTAGAGCGGTGTGACTGCGTCACAGACCAAACGGTGTTCAATGGGGCAAACAGCTGGCACTAACTGCACAGCAGGATGAATAGTTGCAAGTCGTTCTTGAAATCCTTCAGGATCAATAATTAGAAAATTTATATTTATACTCTCGATGATCGAATACTTAACAGAATTGTTACTGTGCACTGTAAACCTAACCATGCTTTTTTAAGCTTTTAAAAAACAACAGTGCCTTTTTTAACGACATGCAAGAACCTTAGATATTAAAAAGAAATTACCTTGGCGTAGTAACAAAAAAGTATCATATATATTACATTATAATCTGGTGGACTAAAACACTTTGTTATTATAATATATTTTTTTAAATCCATGTCCGCTCCCAATGTGGAGCATATGACCTCCTAATAAAGATTTCTTAACAAAAGTTTTTCTACGAGAACTGTTTGCGCAGAACCTCTCTTGTTTTACAAAGAGAGTAGTAGGGATAGAAGGATGAGGCTAGAAGAGGACTGGTGGTAATATAATAACTCTCACAACGCCCAGTTATTAAGGTACCAGAAGGATGGGAGGAGAGGAAATAATGTGAATTGATATTACAAACACCCAGTCTTCGATCACATCTTTGAATTGAATAATTCTCAAATTCACTGTGATCACCGGAAATCGAACCCCGACCGGCGTGATCGGTAGAGCAAGCTCTAACCAGCTGGGCCACACCTATTTGACAATTTACCAAGACATTTACAGTTTAAACAAGATTTATTTACCGTTGTATATTTTATTAATAATGTAATACCTATTTTTTTATTTAATGAAACAAATATTTTCAAATGAGTTAAGCTGGTAAAAATCATTGGATAAAATTTCTAAATAAATTCTAAAAAATGTGTCTGTTTTTGATATTTACTCAAAGTTGACTTAACACCATAAAAGTATTTCTTATTGTTTAACTTGCTTAGTAAAATAGTTGGATCCGAAGTCGTCAAAAAAAGTCCAAGACTTTAAATATATGTAAACATTTTACCAAAAAGTCTGACTCTAAAATAATACACAAATCCATCGAAACCATAATATATGCCTACAAGCTACAACAAATCTTGTCAACAAAAATTTCAAAAATAAAGAAACACAACATTTACCCTCAATTTGTATGTTGTATTTATTTCTTTATAGTTATAATATTTATTCAACTTTGTCGTTTTTCTGACGTTACGGTGTTTGCTAGAAGTCGACGATATATTCCGACATGCTCGAGATATAAATTATAATTCAACAAAATCATTTCTGACATGATTTATCACTGTGATTCTCGGACACAGTTTCGAAAAGTATAAATAACGGTATAGATCGGTTTGTATGGTACGTTCGTATCGGAGTGGCATGTAACTGCAGTGCTACAACCAACTGTCCGTCGCAGACGCCGTGCCAAGTGAGGCTGTGGGCGGTCGGTCGTAATCTTCCCTTTGGCTGACACATCGGTTAAATGGAACGGTAACTCTACAATAATGAAAATACTCTAGTAAAATTTTCAACGAAATACTTTTTCAATACACAACATGTGTAATATTCTCACGACCTAGTTATTTTTTTTTGGAAACAGATGTTCCTTTATATATTATAATAAATAAAACTAATATTTATCATTATCATCACATTTAGATTTAAGCGATGGAATATTGATAACTATTTTCCGAAGGTTCTCAATTGCTTATGACAAAACTAATAGAAATGAAAAACATTTGACCGATTAAAAATTGATTTAATCATCTTCCAATTACTTATACTATTGTCATGAAACAAAATACGAACAAATAATTATTTAATATCAAATAAAATTTTCAACATTTTACTGTTCGATAGTATTATTTCTTTTACATTACAATATCCAATAGAAACAAAAACAAACAATTCAATAACTATTATAGTAGAAACGAAACTCTTTTCCGGCTCAAAACAGGTTTTACCAATATTTTGCATATCTTATAGTTTCCACTATATTTGCGTTCCATTTTGTTTTGCATTATAAACATAGTATGCATCCGGTCGAACGAGGAGATAATAACAAATAGGGGGTCAACGATTCTTTGCCGAAGGAAGGGGGTGATACTGTTTGCATCTGTGGCATATTTTCTATCCGCTCCATTACAGACGCTGTCGGAAATGATGCATTTTTTTTATTTTTCTCAGAGAGAGAAAAAACTACCCTCTCCTGTTACACAGGAAACAAGTAGTGATAGAATGTTCATTTTTCATTATTTATCGCTGGATATTACTTCCGCTGATATGCAGCGTTTTCGTAAACAGTGTTTAAAAGTGTTTTTTTCAATACCTAACTAAAACCAATATCGATAGATTTTCTCAACTGTTTATTTGCCTTGCTTTATCCAAAACAAATATCGATTTCTTAAAGTGGTGTGCTGATATAATGTTTTTTTTTTCATTTTCAAAAACTATTATTAACTGTCGGTTTTATTCGAGCTGTTGCTCCTGTAATGCTGGTACATAAATTGCAGCAAGTCTCTTTCTATTTTAGGTCAGTCGAATTGATAACCAGGGACTACAAAATTAAGTCTATAAAAGACGTTGCGTAGCTTATGAAATGTCCTTCTTCTTTCGTCTCTGCTGTCTTCCAATGTTCTTTGCATTATGAGTTCAAGGAATGTAAAATATCGATTACAGAATATGCTTGCCATAGCTCTCTTAGTCTGTTTTAAATGTAAAATTTACCTACTACTATTCACCGCCATCAATTTACCACTGCGTCAATTGATTGCATAAACAATGTAAAGCCTACAAATGATCGTTAGTATGTTTCACAGCCTAAAAGCAATGAAAAATTAGTTATAAAATCATAAAATTGCTGTTCAAAAAATCATAAGAGTCTATTATATGTTTTATATTTGGAGTGAACCTGACTGTAAAAAAAATATCGGTAAAATTTAAATCATATTACAATAAAAAGAAATAAAATTGTAACATTATTATGAAATCAACAAGCTTAAATTCACATAATTCATTTTAAAATAACAGTTTAAATTTGTAGGAAAAAATATAGTTTATTTTTAAATGAATATTCGTTTTTCTACCACTTTTCTAACGCGGGTATTAAGAAACATCATCCATCGTAACCTAACAAATCTAAATTATTCAAATCGATTCTACTCCGATAATACAGTACCAGTACCACACATTTAATATAATGTTTTATGATTTCAAAAGTTTAATTACTTTGTGAATCAAGATAATTAAAACAGGCTTATTTAAATATTTTAAGGTAGAAGGAATAACAATTAAAATTGATTCGAAGGCTGAAATAATGAGCTTTGAAGTTCTGTTATCATTTGATTACAATATTATATAGTTGGAACTAACATTTCGTTTTGTTGAGAAAGTTTGAAAATGTCTCGAAGCAAAAGTAAATGCGTTATAATTTTATAAAGTTCTGATATCAAAGCGTTAGTATTCCACCGAAAAGAGCTTTCGAGATAAGCGCTCGGATGAAGCAGCTTCTAACGCCAAATCTACGCATGGAGTTAAATTGCGAAGGACTTAGCGCTAAATACTTTAAAATACGTGACTAGCTTACGAAACCGTTTGCCTCCTTTACTTCAGATTTTCGTTCTTCATTCCATTTCTTGTATCTGGAGATAAAAATATCACTATCACGTAATAACACAGTCAAAATATTAAATTTATGATACCCGGCTGCTTAATGTACTTTAACATAATATGTTATTATAAATAACAAAAAGTATCTTTCTTTTACATTATTCAAAGATTTGTCTTTTCGCATTTGTATTTTCATATTTTTTTATTTGATCAATGAATCCTTTGACTAATTTTGGAATAGCTAAGGAATGTAATATCATCCTGTACTACAGTGTCATATAAAAGCAATAAGGACAATATAGGATCAAGTATGCTTAAATTATTTAGAAGTTAGTTATAAAATTAAGATTTGACTATTTGTTGATTAAATGTATATTATTATCTTTTTTTATTGCCACATGTTTTTTTTAAATAAGAAATAGTTGATAGTTAAATGAATTTACCCAAAACGAAAGATAATAAATATACTTTGACTCTTTTCTTTTAAATCCATGTCCGTTTCCAATGTGTAGCATATGACCTCCTAATGGAGGCATCTCAACAGATATTTACGAGAACTGTTAATCAGTCTCTCAACTTTTCCTTTTTCAAAGAGAGTAGAAGGGCTAAGATAGGACTGGTGGTTAACTATTCGCTTTCGCTACGCCCGGTTGTCTAAGGATCGGAAATGATGGTAGAGACATCACAAACACCCATCTCGAACAGAAATCGATAAATCAATCGAAAAAATACTGTTCGTACTGGGACTCGAACCCGTGAGGTCTGGCACGGAAGCCCACAAGCTTAACTACAGCTTACTTAAGCACAAAAAAATGAGCTTTTAACCCTTATATGTTTATTTAACGTATGTCACTTGCATTAACCATTGATTTACTCTCACGATACGATAATAAAATCGAATACTAGTGGTATGTTTATAGAAAGAAAAAGTTTGATCTGTTCTACTAAAACTTGTTCGTGGCATTTTAAAAATGAAGTCAAAAATCTTTCTTGAACATTTCTAAAAAAATCTTTTCTAAAAATGTTGATTTGATAAATTGTATCAAAATAAGAATCTGTCACGTCACACAGTGCTTTTTATTAAACGGGTCCTTTGGTCAATTAATATTCATCATCACTACATGTGTAGCCAATACAACATAAACAATATGCTATTAAGGACCCTTTTCAGCCCGCAAAAAGTCTACATAAAAGTGCACGTCTCTTGTTTTATTCACCCTGTAACCCTTTGTGACTCGACAAAAAAGGGGTGAAGTAATTACCGTAAGAACGCAAAAATATATGCGACCCGAAGATGTATCAAATGCGGATACGGTTGAAAACATACGCTTCGTTCCCGTACATTATTTGTAACCAAAACCAAAATATCGACTACCGAAATAAAAACGGTTTCACAATACAGGGGAACTCCCAATTACACTACCCCGAATTACGCGCTGGCTTAAAATATTCACCGCAAATCCCCCAATTCCACTGTCGCATTCTATTTTCGTTGCTACGAGACGGTCGTCTGTGCAAATACAGTCAAATGTTGACTAGCGTCTGTGTATTCAACACGTGCCAGGCTATACACGTATATCCGGGCGACTGCCTATGTGTTGGATTTTAGCGCGCTTTTTTTACTTAGTAACTAAATATTTCGTTCATATTATTTTTTGCAAAACTAAGAGAATACTTATTTTTGCATTTTTTGCGGAAAAACCAAATCCCTAATTTTGTATGAGATTCACTCCCTCCAATAACACTACCCCGAATTACACTGTCTCGACTTTAGTGTAAATGGGGGTTTTACTGTATACAACTGTACGACTTTTATAGTTTTTGAATGACTGTCTGTTCATAACATTATTTTTAAGTGGGGTTTTTTTCAGCAGGCGTCTTTATCACTAAAGTACCGAAATATCGAAAATAGTATCGAGGATTGATGAGGAACAAATTTGCGTAATATTTGCATTAGATTTATTGAGGTGTCATTGATGATTACAATAAATATCAACTAAATTGTATTGGTATTGAGTGAACGGTTGAAATAAGAAGAGTTTTGATATGTGAATGTACCCCATAGGAACTCGAAAGTTATTCACGCCCTGGACCACGAAGTATTTTCCGAGGTAAAAAGCTTTTAAGTTATTGCACGTGGCTAAAACGTGACGCTTAAACTTATGAATTCAGATAGTCACGCGTGCATTATCACGTGTAATTTACTTGCCTATATTGGACATTTTCGGTAACAATATTTGTAAACTGTTAGTTAGGTTTTACTTTTTTATTTTTTGATTTTGTATGTTCAAAATATTTATACTGTATGTACTGTTTTTTTTTTTTAATTTTAATTATATGTTTCAAGTGTATGGTGAGTGCATGGTCAGCTGTAATGCCATGTACTGTCCTTCACATTTTCTACAATAAACAGTCAATAAACAACTATCGAGGCAAAATACTGTAATCAAATATGTTTGTACACTTTTTTTATATCAAATTTATGGAGCTTTAAGTACGCGTTAGCGTCAAGCTCCTTCATCGCTAATGTTTTTGAAAAATTGTATTCCCTTATCATCATTGCAGACAGAAGGGTGTGATCGCTACAGAGATAAGAAGTTCACGGGAACTCCATATGCATTATTAAGCAAATCACATTCTTTATGCTTCCCCCCATACTACATCCATACATGTATACACAAATTCGCATACATACATACACACATACAGTAAACAAAGAAGTCAAACAAAGATAGTCATTTTCGTGATGCTAAGTTCGTTTTTAAATTGTTGATTTTAATTTTAGAATATTCTACATGAACTCATTATATTTAAAATTTTAGCTATGGGTCTGTACGTTACGATGGTTGACAAAAAATACTTGTGACCAAACTAAGTTTACGGCTAGTTTATGAAATAAAATCTGAGAACCGAGTAAAGCATTTTGGCAGGTATTTCGATGCTCTAGTTAGTATGTAGTAGCTTTTCAAAAAATAATATTTTACATTTATTAATTTATTAAGCCCACTTGGCCACATCCTTATGTTTCTACAACCATATGACGCAACCCGTATAAGCAATTTGATGACCCATCTCAATATCAGAGGGAAATTTTAAGTTTTTGCTCTTTATTCAGAACTTAAGTCAGGGTATATTAAAAAAAATATTTTCCAAAAGGTTGTCTCACTTACAAAAGGAAACTTTGATTAATTGTTGAAAATGTGAAACTTTATGAAAATTTCGTGTGAAAATCCTTTTGCATGTAGCTTTTGTAATCGTTCATAAAATTTATTACTTATTAAAATTCTTGCCCGGTCAAATTTTCTGATTACTAACGACCTTATTATAATGACGTGAAAAATAGAAAATTATTTTATTAAAAAAGTCTTAAAATTACTGTTAAGTATTATCGATCGTAACCAAGCCAACGATATGTATACATTTACATACAAATCTTATATGTTAAACGGAAGCTACAAAGAATAATTACTCTATTGATGTCATAACGAGAGTATAAATTTTAATTGATTTCAGTGCATCTGTAAATTGGTCCTCACAAACACTATTTGCTAATTTCCTAAATTGTTATTCAAACAGTTGTTACTGCAAAAGTATCTGGGCAAATATGTTTTACAATATGCAACTTCTACCTTAAAATGAATCAAATGCCTCTTATAAAAGTACACCTCTATATTAAATTTAATAAAAAATACGAAAATGTAAATCAGAGAAATCGACAATTTCTCAAAATACGAATAAAATATCAGTATGAAAAAGTCAACATAACATGTCAAAAATAACTTTTTAGGACAAACCGTAGAGCAAATTTGACGATAAATTTTTGTAAAGTTTTTCCTAATTCACATAAATTATCAGTTTTTTTGATTACAGTGTTGTTTTATTTTTTCGTATTTTCAATTAAGCTTCCCAAATAATTGCATTGTTTTTTTCGCGGCTAATCTCATTTTCAAAGAAAAAAATATGAGTATTTTTTAAAGCTATTAATTATCTGCACCGTTTTTAGTTACTTATAGTATTCAGAAGTTAAACATTATTTTTTAATATCAAGTTACATTTACTTCTTATACTACTACCAAAAAGAGAAATAAATCCAAAATAATTACCAAGCAATTTTTTTATTTAAGCATTTTTTAACTGTACACAGAAAACAACTTATCCTGAATGTAAAAATTTCACATTTATAATGTTAAACAACGAGTAGTTTAACCTGAAAACTTTAAAAGTCAAATCTTTAAAAAAAAGCCTAAATTGAAGCAGGTACTCATTTAGTATTTAGGAATCAGGCTCGCACGTCAAAATGACGTATTCAACTAATACAGAAAAATGAACACTAAACAATTTAAAGCAGGGCTGTCTAACCTCAAGTCACACGAGGGCCACATTTCAAAAAAATATTTATTCGTGGGCCGCATTAAAAATAAAACAGTTAATTTATTATATTTCGTTAAACATATTTATTACTTTTAAGGTGCTTACTGTCAATACATGGTGTAATGGCATTTTATTAAAAAAAACACAATATTTCTTTGTATTATTTCTCCTTTTTTTCAACAATATCAGGACCGGTTTCACTAATGATTAGCATTATCAACTGATAAGAAATAAAATATAACAGTGTTATTTATACAAAATAAAATGAAATAAAAAGGTGTAATAAACAATTGGCATTGAAAAGAATTTACAAATTACAGCGTTTATTGTTTAAAATAAAATGAACAGTACATGGCATTACAGCTGACGCCAGATCACCATGCACTTGACAAATATATATAAAAAGAACAGTTAATAATAATATAATGCAACAGAAAAGAATACTAATCAATACATTAAAATATTTAGGACATACAAAATCAATGAATAAAAAAGTAAAACATAACAAACATTTCACAAATATTGTTACTGAAAATCTCCACTTCTCTAGGCAATGAGTTGATCAGTCGAACAGCCGTTGGAACCGGCGACTTATACGTTCTACGTGAGGAATAAGTTTACAGAAACAAAATTTGTTGGTTAATGTTTCGCCCACGTAAGAATTTCAGGATTATTAACTCGGCCCCGAAGAAGAAGAGAAAAATGTCTTGAGAACGATCTTCAAGCTTCAAGAGAGTAAAATGATAGCACTCTTAAAATAAATTTGGTAGGTAGTATTCCTTTAAGATTCCATCAAAGGGAAAATATTTAAAATTTTAAAATAATAACATCTTAAAAATTTCTTATGGACACGCTCCAATTGCAGTTTGTATGAATCTTCAAATTATGAATAAGTAATTCTTAAACACCTAACATGTAATTACAAAAATCATTAAAGAGTAGTAAAGCTTAAGTGCTGACCACCGTTAGTCATTTACTTAGTTCCTACCATCTGGTAAAAACCAAAAAAAGTCTTCTGTGACACATATATTAATATAAAAAGGAAAAAATCTCACAATTCCAACTGAAGATCGTATTTAACATTTAGCATGATATTTTCAATATACTTTACATGAGCTGAAAATGATATGCCTTCAAAAAATTTTTTTTTTTCAAAATATGTCACAAGCCACAAAATACCACGTCGTGGTTCGCAGTTTGGGCAGCCATGACGGATAGCATTGTATTTACGGATATTCAACAATTCACCGCGCAACCAAGTCGAAAGAAAGCTCTACAGTAGAAAATTCCACACTTATTTGGCCTAAGGTTACCCATACAAAGCTATCATTAACACCCATTAAGAACCACTTTTAGAATGTTCACTGTCAATACTTGGTGGAAAGGCATTATATTAATAAAAACACAATAAGATATGTTAAACATTTCAATTTTGTGTAATTATAGTCACTTATACTGGAATTTTTAAATTCTTTTCAATGTCAATTGTTGTTTACACCTTTTATTTTATTTTTGTATAAATAGCACTCTTTGTATATTTTGCTTATCAGTTGACATTTGACAATGCTCGCAATGAGCGAAACCAATCCTGACTCATTAACAAATCCAATTTAATTTTCAAGCAATACATAATAAACAGTAATAATAGTAAAGGAGTCTGCACAAGTAATTAAATGCTACATGCATTTTTGCCCATGAACGCTGAAAATTAAATTAAATTATTTTTTCATTACATTATACTCGCTTCTAAAATTGTATCCTTTACTTGAATCACTTTTTAAGTCGTTTCAACGCCTCCACATATGGTGTGGTATAGCAAATTTCAAATTATACTAGCAATCGATAAATTATATTTTAACTTTGCGATGAAAACTTTAATAAGAAGTTTCATGATAAGGCTTTTAACTGATAAATAAATATAAAATATTACTTTGCTTAATGCTGCAAAAAGAATTCGACCGTGTTTGTAGCAATACAAGTACGAGACCCACGTCACACCGCCCGTAAAAATTTAATTGAATTTTTCTTGCGTACACCTTTACGGCAGTAAATTGCGTTGGAGGTGGCCATCTTATTGGATATAGCTTTGTTTTGTTTATAAAACAGGTTAAATGGTTTAAGTAAAAATAAATTCAAAGCAAGGTAAAGTTGATTACGAGGGTTTTGATAATAATTTGGTTTTATTTATTTTTTAACATTTAGTTACCTTACTTTGAAAAGGTTATATTTGTACTATACTTTTTTTGAGATACGAGCGTTTGAATATTTGACCGATCATATTTTGAAATTGAATAGAAAAAAATGTACTTTTAATGATGACATAATTATTATACATAATTATTTTACTAACTTTAAGCAAAATTTATTTATTTTAAACCCTATATATCTGGAGATAATCAGTGCTTAAAACTGTAATAAGAACCTTTTTTCTGTTAACTGACAAGAATTATTGAGTTTGAAAAGGTTCCAACGTCCAATTGAACTTTCTACACTCGATATGTAGTATGCGTTTGACAGTTGCCACCTACCGATCGATTGTCTAAGCTGAATGTTGTCGTAACTTCGTTCAAAAGATTTAAGTTTTATAATGATATACTGAGTTGTAATACTTTAAGACGAATGTTATTTATAAATCGATTATAAAAAATCCCATTGTTTCTTAGAAGCTTGTAAAATTACTTTATGAAAGAAAGTGTGTAGATAGAACTCTTGAATCCTTCTTTATTTAAAAATGCATGACTCTGAAATTAGTATATATGTTAGATTGTGGCAATTACAACATTTTCCGACCGAAATGTCAGTTAGAACCTTTTCAAAGTAAGGTAACGATTTTTGGAAAACTTTATTAATGAACCATTAAATAGTTACGGTTTTTGTTGAAATTTGTAATTATGAGTGAGTGTGCTCTACATTTGGAGTGAAGATGATTTAAATATTTAATTATATCAAAATAATAAAAACTATACATATATATTTAAGACAATTTTTTAAATGAATTAAAACTACAAATATTCGTGTAATTGATTGAAATTTAGTATAAACAAAATATCCCAGTTGAGTTAAGCATTCTTTTATATACTATTCTTCTAACAGGTATCTGTAAAAAATGAGCAGAGTGTCAGTGATGAACTTTAACAGTGACCTCTTATTTTTTTCAATAAATAAATTTATTTCGACTAAAACGCAAAATTATTTTTTTTGAAACATAGTAAGTAAAATATTTATATCATCAGTCTTTTTCTCCATTTACTATTTCAACATTTAATTAGCTATGGATGTCAAATAAAAACTGAAAAATAATAACCCAATGTTTTTATTATTGTTCTTCACTTTTTTTTTTTAATTTTTACCTATACTATTTTTACCTAATGGTAATTTGTGATTTAATTATAATTTTGTTTAATTTATATTACAAGTGATATATAATATATTTAGAGGTTCTAATATTTGAACCATAGATAATATAATTTTATTTCCTCAACAAATATTTTATAATCTGTAAATTGGTTTCACAGCAAAACACTAGTGATGTTGCATAATTTCTTATAGCCATATGTACATAAAAGTAGATTTGCTCTTTGAAATTTTTCATTATTTAAAAAATCTCGCGATGACTAAAACTAACTCTTATCATTCGATAAAATTGTGAAATTAGTGCAAAAGGTTGTGGTGTTTTTATATCGACCTCTAATGTAAAATATATTCATATTTAGTTTAAAATTTAATACGTAGTTTTAATGATGTTATATAATTTTATTGCACTATAAATAAAACTCGATATCTTATTAATTTTATAAAAGTACAGTAATTGAATAATACTTAAATGAAAACATAAGATTTCTCTATAATGTTTCAATATCAAAAAATAATTCGCGTTATTCGTATACTTGCCAACAATAAAACCTAATCTTTAAAAATATTAGGCTACATGTTGTTAGTTCAATTACAATGTAGAATTGTGTACTTACTGCTACTTTGTAAGTGGTAATAAAATAGTATCATGGTACACACACTGTACACTACTTTTCAATTTCTATTCCGGAAATTGGTGATGATAAGGCTTTGATATTTTTCCATTTTCTCGGCTGACATTTTAATACGTTTTTCTAGTATATCATCTCCCAAGAATGAGGCATTTCTACCAAAATAGGAAATGAGACATGTTTATCGATGCACGTATGAGAAAAACCTTCTTTTCGTAGGATATTGAAGATAATTCCTTTCATTTTTCGATAACAAAGAATACCGTGGTTTTTTCGTATATTTTTTAAGACTTAAATAAAAAAATCAGCTTATAATAGATAAGCACTAATATTTTAATTACATGAGATCAACTGAAAAACAATTTTTAATTTCAATATAATATCAACCCGGTTGAAAAAAATAATCTAAAATGTGGGATTGATTGATTTCTTCTAGATTTGATTTAGTACTTAACGTTCCATAAATTTGTTATAAAAAAAAACAGGACTGGCAATGTTAATCCATAATAACTTGATAACTTTGTATCATTATTCTTAGAAAAACGGTTTCATAATAAATCCTTTCAAAAATAAATCTGAAAAATCTTTATTCTTAGTTTCAAGTATTGAACAGTTTCAAGTATTTTTATTTAATATATAAATAAAAACCTAATAGCAATTAAAGCGTATTTTTTTGTATTTCATTAGGAAATTAATAAATTAAATTTTCAATATTATATTTAAACGTTTTTCATTCAAGAATTTTCCTTACATATTACCTGATATATTTTGATGAAGTTTCAATTCCGTCTTGTTTTAGTTATAAATTTAATTTGTTATTTTTTTACGTAATTAAATCGAAACAGTGTCGATTTTATGTTGCCCTTTGATCTTACCACACCAACCTACGTATTCTTACTTAAGCCAGACTTAAATTTATAAATTTATTCATGAAAATCAATTTAGAAAACTGAATTTAATTAATGAAAACCTATTGGAATATATAATCAATCATAAAACAGTTAAAACAATCGCTTTATGTTTTCGTAAGAAAATCTATAAACACTAGTATAACTATATATTTTGTATCCACTGTGGTCTGGTTGTTAAGAGCTTAGTTCTACCGATCAGGTGGGTCTGGGCTCAATTTTCTAATGAGCCATTTTTAAAAAAAAAAAAATTTGAGATTTATGTCACGGGTCACATGATGTCAATTCTTCCATAGTTGATCTTGAGTATCCAACAAAAAAATGTTAGGTCCTATGGTGCAGCGGTTAGCGTTGTGGGGTTCCATACCGGATCTCACAGGGTTGACTCTCAGTACGAACGGGATTTTTTCGATTTCCCTTCGAAGGCATGGGTGTTTGTGATGTCTAAAATTCCCTCTCACCTTTTCCGATCTTTTCATAACTAGAAGTAGTGAGAGCGATTTGTTAACCACTATTCATATCTTAGCCTTATCCTTCTATCCTTAATACTCTCTTTGAAAAAGAGAGGTTGAACGACTGAGTAACAAATAGTTCTCGTATAAAAACTGTTGAGTCACCTTCATTAAGAGGCCATATGCTCCACGTTGGGAGCGGACATTTTTCGTATGATCTTCCAACTTAAAAATATGAAAACTGCCGCCTTTGTTTACCGAGTTTTCAATTAATTTTTATTAAAACATTTTTTGTTTTGTTTTTTAATCATTTCATATTCAATTTCAAAATGATTAATAGGTGCTTTGCCAACGGTTGCGAATTGTTTTTTTTTAAATATATATTAATATTATAATACCTTTCTACCAAGATTTGACAGCTAAGGCCGAAAACGAGTCAAATGGTTTCCAATTAACATTGGCTTTGTGTAAATATATTAGTAAATGCTACATAAAAAATAATATATTTTTACGTAACACTTACTATGAAAAGATGTTCCCAAGTTCAAACTTGCTTTCAAGATTAAATGAAGGTCATTTTTCCAATTAAGACATTGGAAATATTGAATGTCTTCGTAATTTCGCAAAGGAATATTTTGCTTTTCAAATGTATTTTATCTATACACAAAATATCACAGACATTTTAAATATTTAAAAATATCAATTTTAGTTCTATAATTCTGGGCCTGTAACGCATTGTTTAACGTCGTTGGGTTACGAGACAGATCTCACGGGCTCAAATCTCAGTTAGACAGAATTTTTTAAACCGGTTTATCGATTTCTGTTCGAAGGTTTGTTTATCAATCTAGTTGTTTGTAACGTCTAAAAACTCCCTCCCAGCATTACAATCCTTAATCAACGGAGCGCTCGAGAGCGACTAGCGAACCATTAGGTTTGTCCTAACCATATCGACTGTGTAAAGGAAAAAAGACGGAACCCACAGTTTTTTCAAAACAACGTTTTCTCGATTGTCACGATGTATCCAACTTGATACACGTTTATTGAAAAGGATGCAAGCTGTAAATGCCGAATTAGTATCTAAATTTATCTTTTAAGTTTGAAAAAATATCGTCCTGTGAAAATTTAAACCAAGAAAAAATACTGAAAAAACGGTTTTCCCAGACAATTTATTTAGTTAATATTAGATTACATTAATTAAACACAAACACAAGTTTCCGTGCACTTCAAGGTTATGTATGTTTCATAATTTTTATGTAGCCCAAAACCATCAAAACACGTTTTTTCTGCCTCATGTAACATTTGCTATGTGTGGGTCACGTCCTTTTTTCTTTCCACAATCGATATCCTTTTTATTCATATCCATGTGTCTATCGTAGAAAAAAAACCTATTTTGAAATATGAACATCCATTTGAAAGGAATTTGCTCTAAATTGGGAGCGGACGTGGATTTAAAAAAAAATGACAAAGCTACCGATGAATCAATCGCAAATTTAATTTTCCTATTTTGTTGTTATAAATACTATTTTTAAAATTACTTACATTTCTTCATACATAAAATATTAATCCTTTATATAAAGCATATATTATGTTAACCCACAGTCTTAAAACACCACAGTTAGCGATAAGTTCACAAAGAAACGTGTTGTAAAACGGTGTACCTAAAAATGTTGTTCGTCCACTTTACATATAAATTTCGCTGTACAGCTTAAAAACCTGAAATAAAATAATTTGCGGAACATGGGTTAAAGCTTCAGAGACGGTGAAGGACCCTTATTCCGTATTTCAAAAATCAGGGCTGAACTTTTACAAGAACATTCAATTAATATTGCATTTTTATTAATTTAATATTTCCTTTTCGACTATAGAATAATATAGTGCATGTGATGGGAAAAGAATAAGATTGTTATAAAAAAAGATATAATAATACTATCAATACAGAGTTTTATAAATAAGTCAATTTTTTAAATTGTCGGTTGACGATTTCTCAGCGTATTTGAGAGATTAGTTTTTTTTAATAAGACAGGCATTCATACTGTTCCTATATGCCGATGCGATCAATTTGTTTTTTTTTAATATTGCCAAAGAAAACTAATTTTCAATTTAAAAAAATATATTTCAGAAAATATTCGTAAAACTAATACTGTACAACAAATTGGTTCGCATGCTTTCATTAATTATTAATCATTAATCTGATATTAAATATAAAAAATAGCGAGAGTAATTACTTTTATAGCTTTTTCTTCATTCTACCTTTTGATTTTTACCCTTCACGCAAAATGACTTGAAGAAATGACAAAAGTTGAAAAATTAAATCCCAACCAGTTTTTGATAAAAAAAAAAGTACTTAACTGAGATGCTTTATTGATAGCTGGTATGATTAACATTGAAAACGGACATAGTTGAAATATAGGGTTTTTTCAAATTAGCAGATCTTTTTCCAGTAACAGCCAATTTGACAGCTGATAGCTGATTTGTGCTCAGTTTAGTTTGCCATTTCACCATGAATAAACTTACGCCAGATTTATTTTTGGAAAATTGTTTAATTTTTTTTCTTCAAAAATATTGCCTGCCAGAACGTACAGTCAATGGAGAGCGCTATACATCCATGATTGCTAAAATTTTCTTTCTTCAATATAATTAAAATAATGTGGAAGAGCTGTGGTTTTAATAAGACGGCGTAACTTGCCACAGAGCACGCGCCAAAAATTAGGTGTCGCTGGAAAAAAGTGTTGCTATTTCGAAAAACAAACCACCTTAATATGATTAATTCGTTGGCATATCTAATTCCGTCTATATTACATAGTTATTTTATGGTATAACAAATCCACTATCTCATTACGGCAGCCTAAAAAGTAATACAAGCATTTTCAACTCGTAAATGTGCTTTAATAAGCCTGAAAAACATTTATTACATCGGGAAGAGGTTTTGGCGCGCGGCCGCGACTCTTTTAATTACAATTTCTGGCGGTTTTCATATTACATTATGATACAAAGTGTATTTAATCAAAGACATCAAATTTATGAGGTTTTATTATTAGGTATATTATCATGTCAGAATCTATCAAATTGAACACTGAACGATAGCTACATATTATTATAGTGTTTTATCTAGCTATAAAATAGCGTAAAGAATGATAGTAGAGAATATTCAACGTATAACTCTGGTCATCATTAGGGTATCCAATCCCGGAGTCTTTTTGTGATCCCGAGATTTCGGGATTGATTAATTTTTTATCCCGGGATCCTGGGATCAATCCTAAAATATCTCGTTTTTTTTAGCTCTTCCAAAACCAAAATCCTACAATTTTCGGGATTCGCTACTAATTTCTCAATCCCGAAATCCCGGGATAGCGACCATACCAATCCCGGGATTTTGGAATCGCAAAATTGGACGGGATCCTGGGGTTGGAAAGCCTAGTCATCACCAATACATTTTTTAGTCTAGTTAGTTGTACGATTAAAAATTTGAACTAACAAAACTTTGAAAAATCCGTTGTGATACCACTATTTTTTTAATAAAACACATTTTTTTAATTAATTCTCACGATGAGCAAAAAGGGTTCTGATCATCACTTAAAATTGTGGTATTGTGGTAAAAAATGTAAATTATTTTAATTCCTTTCCACCGAAAACAATGAACCAAAACGTTAATTAGTCAGGCCCTAATAAAAAAAGTGTAAAATTGTTGGCTTTGAATTCATACAGTGCTTATAATTAAATATAATACTTGGCTATCCATGCAGGCTGCATGTTTCAAAGAAAATAGTAGACCGATAAAAATTGTGTTCTTGGCAAACTTTCATGTTGCACTTTGGCAATAAAATAATTATATACACTCACCAGCTTTAGGTTGATGTACACAAAGTAACGTTAAAATAATTACATTGAAAGTGTAGCAATTGAATCTCAGGATATTAGTATAAGGGTAGCAAAAAACTGGAAGTAAGCTGATCACTGCTTACACTCTTTGAACACAAATCGATAAAAATCGAAATATTGTAGAGTTAGTAATGTAGTTTATTTCTGTTAAACCATTAAATTTATGATCAAATTTATATAGATATTTATCAACAACACTTCAGCTTTAAAAAATTGATAGGACAATTTGTAGGACTACGTTTCAGTTACGCGTATATTATTTTTTTCGAGATCGGTTTTTATGATAAATTTTCCATACATGTTAAAAAAGCAATTTTGCCTCCAAACACCATCTATGCTTTGTTGACTGTTTGCGGTAGAAATCCTAAACATAGATTGCAATTACTTATTCTAACACCGTATATTTTGAATAAAATAAGTGCCTGTCTGATTCGACCAGTAATCAAAGTCAAATTAAGCTACATATTTTGAAATAGGATTAAAAGATGTGTCTATCTGAAGAAGACCATTTAAACGAAGTTTAATTTTAATTTTTAATTTTTTCAAATACAACAAATTAAAGTCTGTTGAGACATTATTTATATTCGTTTTCAATAGTACCTTGAATTTTTGTCATTATTTCTAAGCCATAAAAAGACAATTAAGCATAAAAATATCTTTCTTGAGTAGAAAAATAATGTTTTGGAAATATTCTTTTTGATTTAATATTCTTATGATGTCAGCAATCGATATTTTTTTGAATGATTTGATTTTACATCTTTTAAATGAATTTTATAACTTTTTATAAAATCTTCTATAAAGGGAAATCTTCCCTATACTTCTTCCCCCTTCCCACCCATCCTATCATATGAACGGGGCGTATCGAGAGCGATTAGCTAACCACTAGTGTCCTAGCCTTATCTTTCTATTCCTACTCTCTTTGAAAAAAGAGAGGTTGAGCAACTGAGTAACAAGCAGTTCTCGTAGAAACACATCTGTTGAGATAAACTCCATTAGGAGTCCATATGCTCTAGATTGGGAGCGGACATGGTAAAAATAAATTTCCTTTAACTCAAAAGTACAAATTTTTGACTTTCCTTGCATCGAGTTGATTGGGAGCCCCCTTTTTGTTAATTAGTTTTTAAATATATCAAAAGAGTATATTAATTAGTCAACTCACAAATTTACACACCAAAAAAAATTCAAAGCTAAAAAGGTCAATTTTGTTTGATTTTTTTACTTCTTCTTGCAGCCTTAAAAATGCATTGAAAATTTCAATTCACTCGGCAGCACACCCTCATCATAATGTAAGAAAGTTTGTGTGGTACATCAGTCCCCATAAGATTAGATGGCAAATGCCTTTATCGAAAAATTAATATTTAAAATTCGTCGTTGAATTTTCAATTTCCACTTGTATTTTCTTGCTCCTTCTGGGAATACTTTGAATGGTAGTTTCAAGCCTCTTTGCTCAGCTTTCTAATACTTTGACGGTTATTATTCTCCGTTTTTTATTGTAAGAGCCTGCTAGCATTGAATGGAAAGATTTGAAAGCCTTGCAAATCGTTACGTTAATAAAAGATTGGATATTTAAAATTTGAAAACGCAGCGATTTTGATTAAAATTATTAATCATGATGTTTTAATATTTTGTGCTGATTAATCATTTCAAAATTCTGTTTTTTGTATTGTTGTTTTTTTTAACTGTTAACGTTTTGATTATCAATTTTAGACACTTTGTATACGTATATATTAAATTTTATAATTTCACAGTATTTTTTAATATGCAGTGAAATCGTGCATCAAATGAACATTTTCAACAAAATTAAAAAAAATGTATCAAAGATCACAAATGCATTGAAATTTATCGATTATTTAAAAACACTTTCTCATAAATAAAATTCAGTCCTGATCATTAAAACTTATGGGCCCATTAGAGGTAAAGTGAGCAAACTATTAAAATGGTAAAAACTTTAAAAGTACTATCACGTCTTTAATTGGTGCTTTGGTGGATTGCATATTTTTATTTTACGGAGATAACACTACTATTAACTGAGGTTACTTCTCTTATATGATACTTTAAGACGTCTAGAATATTACAAGGCAACTATTTTTTTTCTTAAATACCACTTGGCTCACCTCACCTCCAATGGGTCTATATGTATATTGAATTCTATGACGATGAATTGAACTATCATACCTAATTTATACTGTAATGTTTATTTACACAATTGTTAATAACTATAATAAGGATTGTCACATTTGGTAATAAGATAAAGATCAGACTTTAATATATTTTTGTATATCTTATTCGTGCATCGATTACTTAGTTAAAAAGGGAAAAAATACACATTTAAACTCTTAATTTAGCATGTAATATGTATTATTTACATGTTCCTATATTGTAAAAGTGTATGCTAATAACGTTTTAGGATATATCGAAGATTTTGGTAATGGTTTTTGTTTACACATTATCCCTTTGTATCCATTGGACTTAATCAGTATTTTTTTTTAAATCGACACTCATACCAAAGTGATTGTAAAAATGGAATTTAAAAAAGGAAAGCGGGCATCAGCCGAAGAAGCAGCCAAATAGGCTCATGAGTGCTTTCAAAGCCCAAGCAACAGATGTGGACGGAATTCACCGAAGGTCCTAATGTTTGGACTCCATTTAACCCTTACGGAAGGGTAACCAGCTTTTTTATATGTTTGTTATGTCGGTAGCATTTACATAAGCATATTAAATTTCATTGATTTTTACAGATTCAATAGAAAAAGTTTGTGCGTATGTGATAAATGATGTTCTTTTTGTATTGTTATGTCAAATCAAAAAAAGAAACCTGTAACAGTTTTGTGAAAATTTAATATTATATAACGCAATAGTGTTTAAATATTCTTTGTGCTTTTTATCATTTAATTACATTTTCAACTCTTCTTTAAGTTTTCTGTAAATGAACATTTATTTACTCTAAATAGTTAATATGGACCAACTTTTAATGTATCAGATAACATCTTAAATTCATTTTTTTAAAAGATAAAAAAATATAACATAGTTTTTAGTATAACATTAAGGATCTAAAAATTCTCAGTTATAAAATCATTTTATTAGTAAAAACACAATATTCCTTTGTACTTCATTCCACTTTATTTAATATGTCAGGACCGGTTTTGCTCATTACGAGCATCGAGTTGACGATGCTTGTAATGAGCGAAACCGGTCCTGACATATTAAATAAAGTGGAATGAAGTATGCCTTTCCACAGTGAACAGTGAACACCCTAAAAGTGATATAAAATCATTGTTTTATTTGGGTACAATTTTATTTTATTAACCTTTTTTATGATCTCAGGATTTCGGGATTGACAATTTTTCAATCCCAGGATTAAGCCCTCAGCATAAAATTGTGTATAAATTCGGATTCGGGAAATCATGGAATTTTTTAAACAATTTCATGTCGATTTCAAAAACCCAGAATATTGTGGACTTACCAAAATTACTAGCGTGGGTCGTTTTTTTAGCTCTTCCAAGAATTTTTAATCCAAAATCACAAGAATTTATAAATTTTCCCAAATTACCTACGCGAAACTTTTTTTAGCTCTTCCAAGAATTTTAAATACCGAAATCACAAAAAAAAAACGAATTTACTAAAAATAACACTCGACAACTTTTTTAGCTCTTCCGTGTATCATTTTCTCAATCATAAAATTTCGGAGATTTCGGGATCCGGGATTGAATACCTTAGTTATGACCAATATATTTTTTGTTTATATGATTAAACCCTTTAACAGTATGTAATATATTATTATATAATGGGTAGGGGATTTGATAATAAAGAATTATTAAACGTTATTTCCGATTGTGGTCACCTGACTTTACAAAAAGGATCAGTTTATTGAATTTTTGAACGATCAAATTTGTGCCGTTTTGTTTTTGGGTCCATTGCTCTTCGTAAAATACCCTAGAACATCTGCTGTAAAACAACTGGCTTTAGAAATTTTTGTATAAGGCTAACAGTCGAGATGTTTAGTTATTTTTTTTTCAAATAGAACACGTAGTTTTTTTTTAAATGGATGCCATAAAAAATGTAAATTCTTTTACTAATTTATAACAGTTATATTCTGTGCCGTTATAGTTATAACAGCCGCCTGTGTGGTCGAGTGGTCAACGTCGATGGCTACCGCTACGGAGGTCACGGGTTCGAATCCCAGTACGGGCAGTTTTATAAATTGATTTTTCAATCGATTTATGAATTTCTGTTCAAAGGCATGGATGTATGTGATGTCTTGAATTCTCCTCTCCCACCCATCCTATCATATGAACGGGGCGTATCGAGATCGATTAGCTAACCACTAGTCCTGTCCTAGCCCTTTGTCCTAGCTATCAACTGAGTAACTAGCAGATCTCGTAGTAACACTTCTGTTGATATAAACTTCATTAGGAGTCCATATGCTCCACATTGAGAGCGGACATGGTAAAAAAAAAAAATATTCTTGCACATTGATATATTTATGTAGCCGTTTTTTCATTATTCGCAACAAGATTTTGCAATACCCTTATTAGCGAAACCGAGGATTCAGATATTTGTTTTTTTTTTCAAATTGAAAATTATAGCATCAATTATTTTTGGCTTAAAATGAGCAGTTATTGAAGCAAATCTTTTTTAATCTAAAATCTTCCAGCGAGCAAAACTTTCAAAGAATTGAAAATTATTTTGAAATTTTTCAATTTCTCACTTCGTCTCGAAAAAAAATATTCTTATATAAAAAACGGGTATCCCCATACATATAGAAAAACATTAAGCTCAAAGGGACCACGGGCCTAAAAAGGTTGAGAAACTATGGTCTGAACAACTATCAACTACATAGTACATGGCTATGCTTAACCCATTTGATATAAAACCGTTTCGTTTATATAGAGTGAGGTTATGAATAAACTCTAAGTTTAAACACCTGAGCATACTTTCATAGATAATATTTGTAATATGATATATTAACGTCAAACTAGCAAACTATCCATTTTTACTGTTTTTAAACTATGTCCAAACAGAAGAGCGAGAGTCGAGTTTCTGTTCTAGAAAAGTTTGCATATGAGGTCGATTAAGGGTTGGTACACCTGCATCGTAATGGGTTGTTTACCCTTTTGCAAATTGAACAAACAGTGAGAAAATTGAGGCTAATCACGAATTCACCATCTAATATCTTAGCTGTTACCTGTAAAAAAAAATGTATTAAATCCTTACTACAATATCGGTAACTAAAAAAATCAATTAATAAAACACTCTTTTGTACTAATTATACATTTATTTAATAAGATCAGAAATGGTTTCGCTCATGACGAACATTATTAACAGAAGTTTCAACATTAATTGAAATGCTTGTAATGAGCGAAACTGGTCCTGATCGTATTAAATAAATGTGTAATTTTTACTAACAAGTGTATTATTTTTTTAGTATTACGTTTTTTTGCCAAGTATTGACAGTAAACACCTGAAAAGTGATAAATAAATAATAATTTATAAACGATTTTTATGTAATTAATATCAGCTCCTAGTGTTGATTGCATGGCTTTCTAATGGATGTATTTCAACGTATTTTTTCTACGAGAACTGCTTGTTACTTAGTAACTCTAACTTTTTTTTATAAAGTGTAGTAATAGGACTAGGGGTCTAGTACAGTTATCGATCTTGCATCACCCTGTATTTTTCTTGAATTGGATTGAAAGAGAGAGAGAGAATTTTGAGACAGCACAAACAACCATACCTTCAAACAGAAATCGATTTTAAAACAACTCTGTTCGTACTGGGACTCGAACCCGTGAGGTCTGTCACCGAAGCCAATTGCGTTGACCACTGCGTCGTGAAGGCGATAAAATCTTTAAAATACTTTCGTATAATTTTTCGAATATCAAAGAACGTAAAAGTTAATTGTGACAAATTTAGATTCTTTGCTGTGTGTAAAACAGCCTGTGTCAGAATTGACTTTTGCTGTTATGACGTCATAAGATTATTATGAAAACAAAAACAAGTATCTATTACAATATCGTTAGCTTTTGATAAACAAGCCTCTTAGCCAAGATCTGAATTACATGTAGATAAAACGAAGATCGAAATTGAGAGCCTTTTAATGGTAGCGTCCTGTTTATTATGAAATAAGAAATAACGTAAATATTGACGTCGTAAAATTTTCAAAATCGTAAAGATTTACAATTAATGCTTCTGTTTAAATTTTAAAACCATCTTGAAATAATAAAAAAATTCCCATTGGAAATATGATATATCTTTATGGGCCACAATCTTCAGTGTTTAAGCAGTTAAATGCCGCCCAAGTGTACAGCGAAATGCACTCTAGGCCGATTGTGGCTCTGGCGCACGTAAACGATTTATTTTTATCAAGATTTACTCTGCCTTTTGCAACCCTTGGCATTATTTTTTACCACCCCTGCCTCTGTATTCGTAAAAAGTGTGGAATCGGCTAATATCTAGCTAATTATATTTTTGTAGAGAATATATTTGTCTTCTACTAAAATCGAATATGACAGCTATATTATATTAAGAGATCGCACAAAATGCCGTGTTAGTTATTTGTTAGATTGAAATCAGAATTACATATTATACTTGAACAATTTATCAAGAAAAATACACTATGGCATAAATTGACAACAATACCCATTTTTTTATCCATGTCCGCTCCCAATGTAGAACATACAACAGAAGTTTTTTCTACAGAAGAACTGTCTTTTACTCAGTCCCTCAACCTCACCTTCTTTTCAAAGTGAGTAGTAGGGAAAGAAAGATAAGAGGCTAGGACAGGACTAGTGGTCAACTTATCGCTATTGATTGGAGAAGAGGAAAGAATGTGAATTTACATCACAAACACCCAGTCTTCAATCACAGCATTCAATTGAATAATTCTCAAACTCACTGTGATCTTACCCAGACCGGCGCGATCCGTAGAGCGAGCTCTAACCAACTGGGCCACAGCAGGCCCAGACCCATTTACCGACGGATAGTTATAGAGTTTTCCTACTAAAAATTTAACATTCATAATAAAGTACAAATAAGTATTATATATGAGACTTTTTATGTGGAATTATTTAAATTTATTGCTAAAATATATTGATTTGAACTATTGGGCATAATGATGTACTCAAAGAAATATTTCTTAAACTCTTTTAGGGACAAAGCTATTTAAATTTCTTTCATTATTTATTTTGTTACCCTTTTTAATTTTGTATTATGCCAAATATTTCATTTTGTTGTTATAATGTTAATGTTCCCAAAAAGAATCATTGTATAGATTTGATAATCAGTGTGGTGAAGACAAGTATCTCGATTCAAAAAAAATATAAGTTTAAACAAATTTCTATTCAACCGCTTATAATTAAGTATATTATATTATCATAAAAACTGAACATAGAGAGAGAGATAATCTAACAACAAAAATCGTTTTATCATTTTTCCTTGTGTTTTTTGAAAATAATAGTTAGACAACTGGTTTAAAACAGCACCGAAAAAACACCTCTTAATTAATGATATAACTAATTTACAACGTGATAAGTTTCTTCATAATAATTTTCTTGGTAAAGTGAGCTTCGTATACAGAGGTACGTAAACTTAATAATAAGTTTTCCTGCTTCAGCCGTATCCCAACTTCTAAATACTATTGCACATACTCCACATATCATAAGGAGACGTTTATTATAATTCACAAGTCTCTTTTGCGAAGATAGAAATTGCATATTTGAGACATAAAAGGATTTTACGATAGTATGGTATCAAAATAGAGATTCAAAAGATATTTTAAAATTGGCAAGATTCAGTTTTAAATAAAAGAATATGCAAAATATTGCAATTTTTTTTTGGTGTGTATTGATAAATTTATACATTTTTTACATCAATAAAGCAGTCCTTAAAACATGATATATGAGACATATAAACTAACTTTAAAACCAACTGGAATTTTCGAGACCTTTGAGAAGAGAAACCGGAGATGCATAGGCGGACTAGATCTATGAAAAGGGTGGAGAATATGGACGTAACCGTACCTCTTAAGCCAAGATTCAACATGATCTGCACCATTTTAATATTGAAAAATAGTTTTAAAAAAACATAAAAGTGAAAGATGAGATCAACAAAAGCGATGCTCTGATTTCTCCAAACTTATTCCGTCAATTTATAAGATGCATTCTTGATCACAAATTTTTACTTTTATAAAATACTAGCCGGTTCCCGGTTAGCGTTGCAATGCCGCTCAAAGAAAGAAAGTGTTTGTGTTTTAATTGTGTTTATTGAAGTGCATGTTTCCTTTTTCTGTCTGTGTGACGTTTGCTGCCGGTTTTTTATGATACGAAACGCGCGCCACCTACTGTAAGTTAATTGTACTATAACCTTCGCGCAAGTACAAGCATACGTTGTCAAACTGTATGGCAGACATGCAAACATTGATTTGTATATATTGTATGTATATTTATATATGGAGAGACGTTGGAAATGGCTGGGTCACGCGCTGCGGATGCCTCCGGAAAGCCTCAATCCTGCCTGCCTTTTCTTTCGACCGGTGGGATTCCGGCGTCCCGGACGTCCGTCGGGTACTATTCATAGGATGTACTCGGCGGAACTGAGGGATGCTGGCATGTCATGGGAGGAAGCAAAGCAATTGGCAGGAGACAGGGAAACATGGAGGTGCCGCATGGTGGCCATATGCTCCACATAGGGAGCGAACATGGCCAAAGAAGAAGAAGTAAATTAATGTTACTATGCCTTTAATCTTCCCGGAAGTCCAAGCAAAAAGTTTGTTAAAATTTTATTGCAATAAGATGAGCGGTGTGGCAGCGCTTGGATGAACTAAGTGCATTTTTAGACGCACTTGATCACTTTTATTTCAATATATAATAATTATTGCAAAAGTCCAGTTAGTGGTCCGCTGGATTAAGCTTGTGAATTTAGTGGTCCGTGAGTCCAAAAAGTTTGCCGACCGCTGTATTAGATAATACTATTTATCTCGTGACAATATTTAGTACGGAAATCGTTGACCGCTACATATTAGCTACAGCGATTTAATTATATATTTTTTTTATTTTCAATCATCGTATAAAAAATCTAATTTAATCGGCTGCGCGACGGATTGGATTGTTCGTTCTTTGTGAATTTTTCCTGCCTCGAAAAAGATGAAATCTCTGCGGTTGTCGATTTTCACCAAAAACAAAATACATAGAGTCGAACAGAAGACGGGGCCCTTCAATCAAACATTGTATTTATTTCCTTTGTTCGATGTGTATTTTTTTCATTGCGGTTTTTTTCATTTTCAGGGCTGATATTCTACATGCCAGCAACTAGGCGGTTAAATCAAAATTTATCTACCAAACTATCAGTGTTTTTACTCTTTATTATTATTAAAAAAAAACACAATATTTTATTTTACTTTTAATTATAAAGCTTAGAACTGGTTTCGCTCATGGCGAGCATTGTCAAGTGATAAGAAATATTATTTGACAGTGCTATTTATACAAAAATTGAAATGAAAAAATGTAAACAACAATTGACATTGAAAAGAATTTACAAATTACAATATAAGTGACTTTACAACATTGCCCGCTGTGTTAGTTAGAGCTTGCTCTACCGACCGGGTGGGTCTGGGTACGATTTCTGGTATGGTCAATGTCAAATATAGATTTTCCATTTTAAAATTTGAGACCTAAGTTGTGGGTGTTTGTGAATTCAATTTACCTCGAGTTTATCTCGTATGATTTTTTAACTTTCAAATAGTTGGTGCATTGGCATTAATTGTAATGCCATTTTTTTTATTCAATAAATTCAATAATTACACACATTAAAGTGTTTAACACCTCTAATGTGTAATTAAAAAATCATCAAAGGGTAAAAAAGTTAAAGTGGTTACTATTTATAATGATTATCAATTAAATACATATGTATTATTACTATGCAATGAATTAGGTTTCGCAACAATTTGTTTTTCTTATTTATTTTATAAATAATTCTTATGTAACTTTGTTCATTTCTTTTTTACATACACGCAGAAAATAATCAAATTCGAAGAAGAACTTGAGTTATAACATTTTTTACACAAACTCATTCTTGGTGTTACAAACCAATTTATAAAAACAGTAGAAAATTTAAAATTGCCAAGGAAGTAAATTTAGTAAGCGTCGACAAACTCTACTTAAATGTATAAAAATAGCATTCGTCGGAACTCGCCCACGTTCACTTGTAATATTTCGACATCCGAAACAATATTGTTAAAAGAGATGATCCACAATGAAAGAAGATAAATGTGAAATAAAAAAATACACATCGGTTAAAGTAAATCTGTTAAAGATCATTTTATTAAAAATAAAAATAGCGAAAAAATGTGTTTTAGTAAAAAAAAATGTATTCCTCTTGACAACTTTTACTGGCTTGTGTAATTTTCGCTAGTAGTGCGTTGTTCTTTATGTTCATCGATAAAATAGACGAGTTATCGGCGGAACGACTACGAAACACAAAGACAGAAGATTAAACGACCAGAAAAGAAAAAAAATATCATCTGCCAGTTCGACGAAGAAGCCGATAAATAATTGTGCACCACTGTGAGATGTTCCTTTTTTGAAACGGATATATTAATCAGGCTTACACACTTAACGATAATGCATACCTATCCGCGATTTTTTCAATCTCTGTTTTCCTCCATTTCGGTTTGATTTTAAACAACAATTTTATGTGTGTTATATTCAATATTTTTTTTATATTAAATATTCATTTTTCGGTACAAATCCCAGTGCACTTAGCATTTTTTTAATCGACTTCTGTTCGTATGCATGAATTTTTGTAATGCCCAAAATTCTTTCTGATCTTTCAAATATTAAAATAATGGGAAAAATCGAGAGCGAATAGCTAAACTTTTTACTTTTTAAAAAAAATAGAGGTTAAACAATTTAGTAAAAATCAGTTTTTGTTAAGATACTTCCATTAGGAGGTCAAATACTTCACAATGGGAGCGGATATGGATTCAACAATTTATATTTATTCAATTTAAAATGAAAGAATTGTAATATTAAAATGGTGCACCGCTCTTAATTTTTCTTAATAATGAAAATCAATATAATAATATATAACTTATGGGCTTACGATAGAGTTTGTTTGATATAATATAGATACAATGAGATAACAATAATTTAGGAGGTTAGAAGCAAATCTTGAAAAAAAAAATTTAATCCATGCATGCGGCATCAAAGAGTTAAAAATTCTTTAGCTTGTGTTCTGATATTTCTGTAGAAAATCGTTTTTTTGAAATTCGCCTTAGAAACAAAGTCAACTTCTTCACTCTTAGCATTTCATCGAATGCAAAAAAATTCACGTGACAAAATATTCTGCTATAAGTTAGTATAAGCACACATAAATTAAATTTATTAATAATGCTTTTTTTCAGTTTTTTACATTTTTCTCGAAATGAATTCCATTGTAGATTTCTGTCTTTTCTTTTGACACCCTAAGTTAAAAAATGCGTTCGTTACCCAGTTTCTTACTTTATTTTTATTTTAGTAAATTAAATACCGCTTATTCTTTGTGAAAACACTTCACAAAGTACTCTGACAAAAAATTAAGCCCCCTTTCATCCATCATGTTGAACTAATTTTTATCATAGATTTATAAACTGAACTGGTAATATTTCAAAATAAAGCAAAAGTACAATTCAGTGGAATCATTATTTAAAGGAAAAATATCTGAACATTAAAATAAGAGTCTATATATTTTACAAATTTCTATCCTTAATTTTTACATAATTATTGCAAGCATTATCAACAAATGGAAAATAAATTTGAACAAAGTTTTTAAAACAAAGTTGAGCAAAAGCAGTCCTAATTTTTATAAAAAAATTGAAAGTACCTAATAAAAATGCATTTTTTTTTTAAATATTTCATTATGCTTTTCTATCAAGCATTGGCCATTAACGTCTTAAATGTAAGCATGGTTTTTTATTACATCTTCTAGTAAGTAAGTTTAACTTTTATTAATTTTAAATTAATAACTTTTTAATTGATGAAAGTAATTTCATTATTTAGTGATTCTGATAAAACAATACATATATTTTGAAAACATGTAACAAAATAAATGTAACATCATTTAAAAATCTATGCCTTTTGGGTAAATCAATGTAAATATTGGATTGCATTTCTAATTGTAAAATAATAGGGACAGTTGTTTTGCAATAAATTCAACCAAACAGTAGGCAGGCTGTACATATTGCAACCACGTACCAAAATCAAACTGCTAAAATGTCTGAACATACACCCAGAAATGAATTTCTTTATACAACACTTAAATAAATAAACTAAACGTATCTAAATGATATTTTTTTAATATACAGTTCTATTAAACAATTATTTATTTAAGCATGTACGCTCTCAATGTGTAGCATCTGGACTCTCGATCGGGTGTCTCAATAAAAGCTTCATCTAAGCAAACTGGTTGTTTTGTTTTTAATTTTCTGACAGTGAAATCAAAGAATAATAGTGCCAAAAATGACTAGATATTAGCAAGCTAGCTAATATTTTCAGTACGACCAGTTATAAAGACCGGATACACCAAAACTTGACTTATTAACAGAAATTAAGTTTATGAACATTTTTGATAATCAAACCTGTGCGACACCACAAACAAATTAGGCAAACGTCCAAGAGCGTGAACCACTCGGTTACAGGACCTTCTTTGTTTTGAAATATTATTTGATAAAAGCAATCAAATTTTCATTGTTATTAATTGTATACATACTTAAATACCGAGAATTGATTTTAAAAATTGATATAGTAGGTCGTTTAATATTTAGGTAATATTTTATCAAACAACATATTTATTTGGTAATCGCTTTTGTTTATTTAATAAATAATTATATAAGTTTTTTAATTCAATGTCATGATGATTATAGAGTTTATTTGATGAAGTACTAAGTGCCTTTTACTATCACGAGCTATTTTTTCTCCAAAGGAAAATGTACATTATATTATTACGTTGAGCTTTTTAAAATATTATCAGAAGTGTCAAAAATTTATGCTTTATCTTAGTATTATTGCAGTCTTTGATGCAATGTTCTAGCTACAATTTTCCGACAATTAGCAACATGCACTTTGTATGTGCAGATAATCATTTATTCTTGATAAGCACATAGCTTGAACGGGTTGAAATCGAATCGGTCTACGTATAATGCTGTCATTGAAATTCACTAACTTTTTAAAATTCAATCTTGTTGTGTATGCTCGGGCGTTAGAAGGGTCGTCCATTTATTTGTGCATTGGCTAACACCGAATGCGACACATTGAATTAAACACACCATTACAAAACAATCCATGCATCGCTAATTAAGTTTTGGACATTCGTGTACAAACATTTACAACAGGTGACATATGACATTAAAATGCAACGTGACTTTGAAGAAAATAAAAAGGTTCTATTGCAACTGCTCAAATGTCAATCATCAGACGCATAGTTTACTGCAAGAAATGGACACCAATTTTCATGAATTTTATTCGCTTATAATTAATTGCTGAATATTCACAAACATTTAAATATACTATACAATAATACAACTATAGATGATTGTATAGAAGAGAGTTTTGTATAAAAAAAAATGTTTGTTTGTACTAGTTTCACCGCTGCCTGTGTGGTCGAGTGGCCAACGTCGTTTTCTTCGGTTACGGAGGTCACGAATTTTAAACCCAGTATGGAGTTATATAAATTGATTTTTCAATCGATTTATGAATTTATGTTCGAAGGCATGGGTGTATGTGATGTATTGAATTCCCCCCTCCCTCCTATCCTATGCTATAAACGGGACGTATCGAGAGTGATTAGCTAACCACTAATTCTGTCCTAGCCCTATCCTTCTATTCCTCTTTTTGAAAAAAGAGAGGTTAAGCAATTGAGTAACTAGCAGTTCTCGTAGTAACACTTCTGTTGAGGTAAAATTCATTAGGAGCCCATATGCTCAACATTGGGAGGGGACATGGTATAAAAATACATTTTCTATCTACTAGTGGTAAGAGCTGTTATTCCTTATTTCACGATAGTTCACGAGTTCATGTTCGAGAAGGTTTAACATCATTTTTTTAAATTTTCAATCTTAATTATAGATCTTTGATGTGGGTGTTTGTGATATTTTTTTTTCTCATCGAGTTATTCTCGAATGAGTTAACAATAAAATCATTTGGGTTAATCTCTGAAATTGCAGATATTATTTAAGAACAAATGATCGTGATGAGAAAGACCGGTCTTGATTATTATTAAAATTGTCAACAGTTAATTTTGAAATATAATGTCATTTCAACATTTTAGAATGGTGAAAATTTATTATGATTACATCCTTGGTTATCCAACTATCACCTATTACTTTTATCGTCAACAAGAACTGATGATACTGATATTCATCAACTTTTCAGTCTAGACCAATATTAAAATTTAAATTATTTTTACTAGATATTTTAGAAAACTTTACTCACATATATATTGAATAAAATTCTCTTTAAAAAAGATGGTAATAACTAATGCAAACTTAAAACCTTAATAATGGTACTCACGATTCTTTTCATTTATAATTTCTTAAAAAATTGAGCCAACTGCATTACATTAGCATACTTTTCGTCTCGGGTTTCCAAGATAAAATTGGCTTCATCATATTATCATAATATCAAGTAGCAAGGTATTTTTTGTTCTTTTACATTTTCTAAAATATTCATATTTTAAGGGAAAATATTATTTTTGGAATACTTTAAAAAAAACAGGTTGGTACAAATGATAAAGGATAATTCATTTTAAATTTTAAAACGTAATAAATTACATTATAGGCATAGAAGTATGGATTTAATCCAGCAGTGGGCTGCCAATATCTAAACAAGGGGCTCGGTAAATGTTATCCATTTTTTTATCCATGTCCGCTCCCTATTTCGAGTTTGTGGCCTCCTAATGAAGGTATCTCAACGAAAGTTATTTTTCTACGAAAACTGCTTGTTACTTAGTCGCTACCTCTCTTTTCCAAAGAGAGTAGTAGGGATAAAATGATAAGCATAAGACAGGACTAGTGATTAACTAATAGTAGCACCCAGTTGAATTGAAGAATCGGAAGAGTGGAAGGCAATCTTAAGACATCACAAACACCCATTCCTTCAAACATAAAATAGATAAATCGATCGAAATAATGTTTTTTCGTACTGGGACTCACGGACGCCCACAACGCTGAATGAAAGAAATGGAACGAAAACTAATTTTTAAATTTATCCATCTATAGAAATTGCAGTTATGTGATGATTTGATATAAGATGACTGATTTTCTTATCTTAACAAGGGGCTCGCCGGCCGCGCCAAAATTTAACAAGGGGCTCGCGTGAGCCCCCCAAGCCCCCTCCAGCCCATCCCTGATTTAATCTATTTCTTAAGGACCATATTTTAAGCCATCACAATATTAAAACAACAACAATAATTATAAGCATTCGTGATTAATAAAAAAATACAAATTGGTCTATCTACTTACTTGTTTTCGTATAAGTCTAAATTAAGGCTTATAAAAAAACCAACTTTTTGAAGAGCTGGTTTTTGAAATCTAATATGTCTTTAAGCCTGGCTCAACCCGGTTTTTGAAGTCTCAAAAAAATTAGTAATTCAATAAAATAGCAAAAGACCCTAAACTTTTATTCTTCTATTCTGAATTCGCTCAACTTTTTGGAAATTAATACGCGACATGTAAAATTTACTAGGATTCAGGTCTGATTGTATGCACAAAGGATTTCAAATGCTTCACTAACAATACGAAAAATTTACATGATATACATAGTAATTAGTTCAACAAATCAATTAGTTTCACTAAACATCTTAATCTCCCGCATTATATAATTAATACTATTCTATTTATTATTTTACATTAATTATATTAATTATCTAAAAAAATATAAGATATAACCTGATCTTGCAAATAACCAATCAACAGTATAAATTTAAGGGGTTCTGAAACTTTTTTTGATAATGACAAAACTATTGTCAATCACCTAATTAGTAACTAAAAACTAAAGACATTTTTGGAGACTATGTTACAAGCTGTAATAAATACTTTACAACCAGTTCTCGTTTAACCACTGCATTAGCTGTTAATAACGAGGCTGTGGAGTCGTGTAAAAAAACCACTTCGACTCCGGCTTAAAATTAAAAACCATGACCGACTCAGATTTGATTTTTTCAATCATTTCCGTTTAACTTACATATCTGTATACCTTTTTTAACAATTGCTTTTCTTCCTCTCATGACATGCCAGCATCCATCAGTTCCACCGAGTACATCCTATGGATAGTACCCGACGGATGTCCAGGGCTAAAAGTTAGAATAATTTTATTCGATTTCACCAATCAATATGATGAAAAGATTTATAACGTTATTATTACGTGTCGACAGCGTTAGATAAAGGACTACAAGTTGACTGTTCTTACAATGATTTCTCGAAGGCATTTGACAGGGTCGATCATGACATTCTTTTGGAAAAACTCCAATTTATCGGTTTGTCTGATGGTTTTGTTAGGCTTTTTGGTAGTTATTTTAGGAACAGAAAACAATACGTATCGTATGGGCTTTTCGAATCAATGCCGTTTTGCACGCACTCTGGTGTTCCGCAGGGTTCAAACCTGGGGCCATTGCTGTTCACTATTTTCATAAATGATATAGCAAGCGTTATTAAAAATTCTATGTTCTTGTTATTCGCTGATGATGTGAAACTTTTTTTGAAGGTTGTCACCTTAGATGATTGTCATCGTCTTCAGTCTGATATAGATAATATAATAGATTGGGGACGGTGTCACAAACTCGATTTCAATATTGATAAATGCAATCTTTTATCCTTTACAAGAGGGTCGCGAGTGTTATTTTTCCGTTATTCAATGAATGGCCGAATTCTCTCGCGAATTTCATCAGTCAGAGATCTTGGCGTACAATTTGAGAGCAAACTAACATTCAATAATCACATTAAGATTACTTGCAAGAAAGCATTACAAATGTTGGACTTTATCATCCGTACCACCAGAGTCTTTTCGGGAGTTAAAGTTCTAATATTAAAGTACAACGCTTTGGTTCGAAGCAGACTTGAGAGTGGGTCAATTGTTTGGGCCCCAAGATGCTCGAAATATACCCTTATGGTGGAGAAGATTCAGAAGAAATTTTTGAGACTTCTCTATATGAGGGTGTATGGATATTACCCATGGCTTTATCCAACTGACTTTCTCTTAGGCATGCTTAACTTCAATAGTTTGAATGTTCGAAGAGAAATGTATCTGGCCATATATTTCTTTCGACTTATACGTGGCCAAAATGAGAATTCCACCATTCTTGAGAATGTGAATCTAAATGTTCCTGATTATTTTTTGAGAAATCGTGGACATGAATTGTTTGTTCTCCCAAGGTGAAGAACCAGCCTGCCAATGGGGATGCCACTGGGGAGAGCTTTAACGGTGTTCAACAATATTGCTTCGGATGTCGACATATTCCACGTAGACGTGGGTGAGTTCCGACGAATACTATTTTTTATGTATTAAAGTAGAGTTCGTCGGAGCTTACTCAGTTGACTTCTTTGCCATTTTTTTTCTACTGATTTTAATATTAAATTGTACTATTTTTTTTCTCCATTGTAAAAGTTTTAAATTTATAATTTGTCAACCTTTTGCAATGTTAATAAAATAAATAAATAAATAAATAAAAAAATAATTTTTCAATATCTTGCAATTTTTTTTTTTAATTTCCAACTCCGCCTCCGGCAAGAACACCCCACTCCACGACTCACGACTCCGACTCCATCGCCCTGGTTTATTAAATCATTCTGTCACATTAGTTTTTGTCAAATATTTTTGGCCTTCGTTAAGTGAAAAAAACAAAGCTCCAGCTTCATGTACCTGAATGTTTACTATCAAATATTTTTTGTCCGATTCAAATTATTATTTTAGGTATTAAGCACAGTTTGGTATATTTACTTTTTTCCTCGATATGGTTTGTAGTTTTTTTTTGTTTAAATTTTCTTTGAAATAAGTTATTTCTTAGTTAATATTGTATATTTTTAATATGTTACAGTATCAACATGTCTTTTTTTTAGGAAAAACTGCATATTCCTTTGTACTTATTTCTACTTTTATTTACCAACATCACGGTCGGTTTCGCTCGTGGCGAGCGTTATCAATCGATATGGTGATTATTATCGATAATGACATTATCAGTTGATAATGCTCGTCATGAGTGAAACCAGTCTTGATCATAGTAAATAAAAGTGGAAGAAAGTACAAAGGAATATTGTGTTTTTTTAATATAATGCCTTTCCGCCAAGTATTGACAGTGAACACGATGATTTTTTAATTTTATTTATTAACGCCTTTTGCGTATACTTGACGGTCTTGATACAAGGTTGTGTCATAAATTATAATATAACATGTTATATTGAAACTGAGTATAGATTTTTTTTAAATATCTGCCTTAGAGCATCCATTAGTTGAATTGGAAAGCAGTGTATTTATTCATTTATTAATTCATTAAGATTCACAGTCTGATTATGGTATTCATATATACAAAACTTTGACAGAATTTCGCTCAATGACTTTTGCAAAATTATGCTCATAATCTTATAAGAAAAATATGGTGTGGACTAGGGTATCCAATCCCGGGATTTTGGGATTGATTAATTTTCAATCCCGGGAACCCGGGATTGGGATTAGCTCACCGAAGAATTTGAAATCCTCAATTTGGTATACTTTTTCTCCGAATTGTCACGGAAGGTCGTTTTTTTTTTTAGCTCACCGAAGAATTAGAAATTCTCGATTTGGTATACTTTTCCCCAGTTTGTCACAAAACCTCGTTTTTTTTAGCCCACCGAGAAATTTGAAATCCCCGATTTGTTATACTTTTTCCCCAGATTATCACAAAAACTCGTATTTTTTTTAGCTCACCGAGGAATTTAAAATCCACAATTTGTGTCAATATTTGGGATTTCCTCAAATTTTCTCAATTGACACGGTCGCGATCCCAGGATTTTGGGATCAGAAAATTGAACGGGATCCCGGGATTGGATGCCCTAGTGTAGACATCAAGAAGTTTGCGAAAATTCCAAACGCGACCGAATTTGAGAAATGGATTTTATTTGTAGGCTTAGGATACAGAGATTAATTTATCTGAGTCTGCTATTACATTATTTTATCTGTAATAAACTTTTTTCGGGCCGTTAAACAATTCCAGTCGACTAGATACGAGTATAGTGACCCGATTTTTTCGGTTGTCAACCTTGCTAAATTTATTATGTCTGCCATCTGCAATGATTATTTCATAACACATATAACATTGTGATAAATAAAAAGGGATATTAATTTATTTTACTCAGTAGACATTCTGAAAAAAATTTATTTAGTATTGTACAAGGATAACATGCTTTGTTTATGAAGTAATAAAAAGAATTTGTACAGCTTCCCTCCGATCCTACCAGCACTAAATATTTTACGAGTATACTAATAATATGTCAATGATACAATTTGCAATAAAATTACTAATTTGATGAATTGTAATCAATCAGGAATTAATGGACATATTCCTAGAAACACATTACGCGGAATTATTTCCCATTATTTTATGCCACATGTTACATTTCAAAACCGTTGTCAAACAGCTTAAAAATTATACAGTTTAAATTGGAAACATACATATCGACTTTGGAAAGGAAAAAGGACGTAACCCAAAGTTTTTCAAAAACACATTTTTTCGATAACTACAATGTATACAATTTTATACACGTTCTATCAAAGGGATGTTGGTTGAAAATACTAAATTAGTATCTAAACTTAGCTTTTAAGCTTGAAAAAAGATGGGCCTGTAAAAGTTGCGATTAGGAAAAAAGACATAAAAAGAGGTTTTTCTAGAACAATTTATTAAATTAATATTAGGCTAAGATAATAAAAAACCGTTTTTTTAGTCGCCGCGGACTTCAAGGTTGTGATTCATAATTTGTCTTTGGTCCAAAATCATCAAAGTACGTTGTTTGTGTCTCCTGTGAAATTTGTTATGTGTGGGTTACGACCTTTTTTCTTTTCACAGTCGATATATGAGTATTTAATTTTTAATTTAAAGCATTTTAGCGTGAGCGAAAAGGTCTTCAGCGACACCTATTAATAATAATAATTGTTAAATGACTTGTTCACAAACATTCCTGTAACTGTGGTTTTCAATCTGTTTCTTATCGCCACCTAGTGGGCTGTCATGGGGGGCGATAGGTAATTTTGGTTTTTTGATTTTTTTTTTCCGTTTTTATAAAAACTATGAACAATTAGTTTTAATTATAGATGTCACTGTGGACCGATGAACTCGCCTTACACCCTTAAATTCATGATTTAATATCTCCAGTTAAAATATGTAAGTTATCATTGCAAAGAATATTTTAACAGTCGAAAAAATATTTTTAAAAAAGTATTTTACTATACAGTATGTTGCATATCTGCAACACTTTTCATTTAACTACGGTGGTGAAAATACTTCCAATATATTTCTGACTCTTTAGAAATCATGTGAAAAACATTTTTTTTTTAATATACGTCCTGGGTTTTTACCGTTCATCAAAAAGCGGTAAGTGTTAAAACATGTTTTTTCACTTGGTTCTTTAAGGGTTAGCAACATATCGGTAGTATTTTCAGGAAGTGTTAAAGGTTATTTGTATAAATGTATAAATATATGTATTTATATGTTTTAAAATGGCAGTACATTATTGGACATTAAATATAGCACAATACTATAAATATTACAATGGCATGAGAGGAAATGGTGTATTTTTCTTTTAAAACTTCATAAAAGAGACACAACAACTTTTTCATTAATGAGAAAACAATTACAAAACAACAAATGGTAAGGGTGAACAAATATGCCTTCAAAGAACAAGTACGTGATACAAGATAGCATTTTATTAACTTATACTTTTATTACTTATTTTCATTGCTTGTTAGTTAGTAAAGTTGATGTCGTTATGTGTTGTGTAGTTTACTGCAGCAAGCAATAACAGTTAAGATTACATAGATGTAACACTGGTAAGTCGTTTTTCCCTCCTATTACATTCATCAATGTTTCCATTAAAGACCCCCTAGGCACAAGTCTTGCGCGGTATCGAAAAACCCGTCCTCCTTCTTTATTTTCATGTCCCCTTGATTCTATTTCGTCTTAATTCCGTTTATTTCCCCTTTTAACATATTAATAGCACGTACATTAATGAAAAATTAAGTATTTTATTACCCTCATTAAAGAAAACATTATCGTAAAAACCAAACAAAGCATAATTAATGTTTGACAAAAAAGTCAATATCAAATACACGGGTTCCCAATCTGAGGGTCGCGAAGGATTTTCTGGGGAAAAAGTATACCAAATCGAAGATTTCAAATTTTTCGCGGGATTGCTTAGTCACATGGCTTTTATAAAAAGGGGTCGCCACCCGAGAAAGGTTGGGAACCTATGATCTAATATATAAAACTGAATGTTTGTTTGCTCGTATTTTATGCATTGCCACACCGCTCATCCGATCGCAATAAAACATTGACAAACTTTTTACTTGCACTTCCGGAAAGGTTATAAGCATAGTCAAACTAATTTACAGTAGGTCTTATATATTATAAAAATCAATGTTTGTATGTATGCCATACAGTTGATTTTGACAACGAATGCTTGCACTTGCGCGAAGATTATTGTACAATTAACTTACAGTAGGTGGCGCGTGTGTCGTACCATAGTCGGAAGCAAACGTCAAACAGACAGAAAAAGGAAACATGCACTTCAATAAGTGTCAAATACTAGATCTGACATTGATTTTATATGTTTATTTATGTATTTTTAATACAACTTACTGTTCAATTTACTGACAAAAAACCAAACCGAAGCTTAGCTATTTTTTGTTTCAAAAGCCAAGCAAGAAGTTCGTGCACAAATTATACTTTAAATGTATGATATTCATGATAATCAACCAGTAAAATTTTATTCATTAGAAGAGATATTACGTCAGTGTATTTTTGAATATGGTATCACTAATTGTGAATTATAAAATACTTGTCAACGAACAGAATAGTGTAAGCGAGAAAATAAATAATGGGAATTTTAAGAACAACTGATGCTTTTATGGAATCCATAGACCAGGGATGGCGAACCTTTTTGGGTCCGCGTGCCAAAAATCCTCAAATATTATTTTTTGAATGTGTGGCGTGCCTAAACAGTAAAAAAATAACAAAATATAAAAAAATAAAAAATGTTTTCTTTCTGATGTTTTTTACAAGCTTTAAAATTACAATTACAACAATAACAACATTTGAAAATTAATAAAACGGAATAAATTAATAATTCAAAGATTATTTAATCAATCTTTTTTTTTTTTTTTTGAACTTTGAAATCGTTCGCGTGCCATCCAAATTCACAAACGTGCCACCTCGGGTACACGTGCCATAAGTTCGCCATCCCTGCCATAGACAATTCAAATCCTCCCGGATATCAGGAAAAACAAAAAAATATTTCTACAAAACTCTCACAATACTTGTCCTGGTATATGGGTCAAATACTTTTACGCTCAACTCTAAGGACTTTTAAAGCTATAAGCGTTTGATAGAAAGACTTGGGAAAGATTTCTGGCACTACCTGAAAGGATGGCATCTGGCAATGTTGGCACAACTATGAGTCTAATAACCTCTACAGCCAGCCAGTCATTGACAGATTTGTATAAACTCAAAGTTCACCCTAAGCTGAACATATGTATGTACATATATCACGCATGGATATGTACCAACAAAATGTCTCACTTTTTTCGACGGATTCGGCGGTAACTTTGTGGAAGTTAATTTTTACATTTACTTAACCTGAGGGAAGACGAAGCGTTGGAAGACCGCCACTTCTCTGGATGTATGGGGTATCACAGAACCTGCAAGTAGCGCCAAGAAAAAGATAATTACTTTTAAAGGATCAGATTTTATATTGTTTTATTTATCACTTTTAGGGTATTAACTGTCAATACTTGGTGGGAAGGCATTATATTGATAAAAACACAATATTCCTTTGTTCTTTATTCCACTTTATTTAATATCTAATAAGAAATATAATTTAACAATGTTATTTATACAAAATTTGAATCAATTTAGAATTTTCTACTGAAAGTGCTTCATGGAAATTGAACTTTAAATTAGAATTATTTTCATAATTATATATATTAACACGACCCGGGTTTCGCCTCTCGGCATCTTCCGATGCTATTCAGTGCGCGAATGCACTCGAAAATTTGAATCGTTCAAATTATGCACATTCTTACAGATTTTGTCACTAACGACCCGGGTTTCGCCTTTAGGCATTTTCAGGCGATCAAGTGCACGGATGAACTTACTATTTTTACAAATTTATTTTTGTGTTTTTAGTAATCGTTTTATTTCTCTGGAAATTTGAACATGTATTTATTCTTGATGTTTACCACTCTTAGGGTCAATATTTGGTTTAAGTGCATTATATTCAACAAAAAATTGCATTTCTACTAATTCTCATTTTTATTTATTAACATCAGGACCGGTTTCACTCATGACTAGCATTATCAACTCACCTGATCTAAACAAATAAAAGTGGGAATTATTACAAATTTATACTTTATTTTTTTTAATTTTATTCAGACAATGACCTCAACTATATAATTTTTAAAGTTATGCTTGAATCTGATTGCCACACAAATTGTTTTGATTGCTGAGCGAGACTTTCAACGCAAAACTTTACATTATCGCAGTATTATGTAAATATTCACTTCAAATTCAATTAGTCACAGAATAGAAACACTTTTTTAATTATTTTTTAAAAGTTCAATTGTTTATTGTGTAGCCGGAATTACACGTGTTAGAAAGATAAGTCGGTAAAAGCGAGTACTCTCCAACTCCTAAACCTGAAACACAATGTAGGTCCCTTTGACTTATTATTCCACACATATATCGCCTACGGACGTATTCCTCAGATATAGCTGGCTAGAATATTAAGGAAATAAAATTTGGTACTGTACATCATTAAAGCTCTTGATACTTGCAGATAAACTCTTCAGATTAATAAGTTTATAAATCTTGGAAATATGTAATATTTAAGCATAAAAATAATACTGTGTATGCAATTACAAGGTCCGTCGAGCAGCGATCATTGTCGTTGCTCTTCCGTGACAGATCTCGCAAGCTTAATTTTGATATTTAATGTCTGAGATTAAAACAGGTGACAAATAATTTGTCTTAATTAAAGGAATCGTTAAAATTATGTACATTCACACAGATTTTGTTACTAACGACCCGAGTTTCGCCATCTTCAGGCGTTCAGGTGCACGGATGAACTTGAACTGACGCTTAGTAAATAAATGTTTCGTGTTTATATAAGAAATAAATGTAACATTGAGCTTAAAGCTATTGCTGGCGAAAAGGATAAGCCTATGGGAATGCCCACAGATTTGAGTAGTGAGTAGTTTTAAGAATTATATTTATTTTGTTTGTTGGAAAAAGTTTTATGATTATATTTATATAGGGTATAAAAGCGGCGAATGTATATAAGTTTAACGATTCAAATTTAATATTGAAATTCCACCAAGCACCTTCAGTCGAAATCTTAAATTATACTTAATTGAAGGTGTCTCTTACCCTTAATTTCATTGAAAATGATTAAATTTGAATCGTTCAAATTATGTACACTCCCACAGATTTTGTCACTAACGACCCGGGTTTCGCCTTTCGGCATCTTCAGGCATCTTCGGAACTTGAACTTGAACTTGACTGTCAGTTCAAGTTCATCCGTGCGCTTGAACGCCTGAAGATGCCGAAAGGCGAAACCCGGGTCGTTAGTGACAAAATCTGTGAGAGTGTACATAATTTGAACGATTCAAATTTAATATTGAAATTCCACCAAGCACCTTCAGTCGAAATCTTAAATTATACTTAATTGAAGGTGTCTCTTACCCTTAAAGTCACTGTTGATTTTATTGAAAATGATAAAGGTTAATTGTTATATGTGTATTTAACAATAGCACCAAAAACACGAAAAAGTCGATTAAGAGAGGCAATTCTTACATGAACATATAATGCACCAAAAGAGTAAGGAGTGATCTCCCCCCATAAACTATGTCTTTCTTTAATATTCACAACAGAAGCAACAAAAAAAAAACAAGTAAAAATGAGACTACTTTACCGTTACATCGATCGTTATGATGAAGTTATCATGCAAAAAAGATTGAAAAACATCGCCTAAGGCAAACACGTGCTTTACGTATAACGTGTATCTCTCAAGAGAATGAATATTATAAGGCCAAAAAAATATACACACGTCGCGATAAACATTTTTATGGAACTGTTTTCGATAGACAACAACAATGAAGTATAAGAAGAAGAAAAAACTATACACAAATTGTGACGCATTCGCTAGACCGTGTCTCGGAAAAAGTTTTGTAGACTTTTCATCGAATGTGTTTTCTTTGTCGTTGAAAAAGTACATGGCGCACAAAAAATTAGAGCTTTATTTAATACTCATGTAAGTATGGCAATAAAAGTGGAAATTTTTATTATGTAATATCGTAAAAGTCTGTCAATTTTATAATAATCTCTGTATACTTTTTCTCACTAGTAACTATAGTAAGGCTTGCAAAATCCGACGAATAAATCGATATCAGTAGTTCACTATTCTCAGGGCCGGCGCCACCATACAGGCGAAATAGGCAATCGCCTAAGACGAAAATCATTAGGGGGTGCATAAATTGAACAATCAAATTATTTTTTTTAACTAATAAAAAATAATATTTTTTTACGCTTGTATCTATTTCTTATAATTATGTATCGTGTTCTATATACTTTGAAAAAGAAAGGTTGAACGACTGAGAAACAAACAGTTCTCGTGAAAAAGTTTCTGTTGAGATTCCTCCATTATGAGGCCATATGAACCACATTGTAAGCGGACATGCATATAAAAAAATATTCCACAGTTTGTTAAAAAGGGGGCACGCCAATAACCGTTGCTTAGGGCGCCAAATAGCTTCGCGCTGGTACTGATATTTACTCATATTGCAAATATTAAAAATTATAAAATTTGGATCGCAATGATCAGAAGTTCGATAATTAGTAAATACTTTTGCACGGAGCAACTCCTGGCAGATACCAAGCCATAAAAATATTTGTGATTATGATAAATGGATTATGGTTGAATAAATTTCTTTTCTTGAGCAATATTCAATGGTATGTTCAATACCTTCGATATCTATTGCCGTTGGGTGGCTCATAAAATTACATTTTTAATATCAAATTTTTGGTACTTTTTATTTTTGAAATCAGTATTTTTATTCCGGGTATACTGACATTGCCAACCCTAGTCTTGAGTATTTAAAAAAAAAAACATAAATGGCCAATGTTAGAGCGATGGTCAAAGTTACCCGCTTTAACTGTACACAATACACACTAGAAGACAAAACAAAATAATTTTAAAATAGCTAAATATATAAGTCTAAAAATTTAAAATTTTACAATTAAATAAATGTCTTTCCACAAAGTTTTGATACTGTACACTTTAAAAGTGATTTCAATTCGTCGCAAACAATTTTATTAATTCAAATATGTGATGATTTATAAACATTAAAAATTCCGTTTTGGTTCGTTGATTTCGGTATTTTTGCATTTTCAAAATCGGCATTTCGATACTAAAAAAACATCATGAATACCGGGATCCCGGTTTTGGTAATACCGGTATGCGATCTTGAGTCCCTATGCAACTTCTTAATCACTTTGATTATCCGGTTACTAGCAATCGTAAAGGAAATGTTAAATAATATTAGAAGTGGAGAAAATGCCTTTAGGATTTCTTGACACCCACAAACATTCATAATTATCTTATGTTAGGTAATAATCAAAATAATTTTCTTACAATACGCAGGGCAGGTATCACAATCTCACTAGTTGAAGAAAGTTGAGCCATCACTGCCACGTCAACAGTATTTCACCATTGCTATCGCTAATAAAAGTTTCTTTAAGTATTCATAACTCGTAACTCATATTTTATGTGATATTTGATTTTAAATACACAAAAATATTTTAATAAATTAAAAATAATTTTAAAAGTTGTAACGTCAATATCATTTTTCTAATTGATGTAAGTTCTTTATCGGCTTCGAAACATTCACCTTCCTTTGAAATTACTTTACAATTAATTTCAATATGAAAATATCTATCTCCGATATTTGTTTCTGAATATGTAACTATAAATATATTATAATTAATTGTGTTTTGTTTGTTTAGCGAACAACAAATAAATTCGCTCGCTAATGAATACAATAAAGCAAATTGATGCTATTAACGAGACAGAATAATGTTATACTGTTATGTGGCTAAATTGTTAAGAAAATGCTTAATATTCGTATGAGAAAATTAGTCGTCTGTATATTTAAGTAGAGCAGGGTGGGATTAATGTAATAATACACCAGAATATAAAGTACGTAGAAAACAATGAAATATGTTTTAATGTATATATTATATTATACAAAATTTCGACTACAGCGACTAAAATGGTTCCATTAAAAAAACATTTTTTTCAAAGAATAAAACACTCATTTGTAGTAATTTCAATTTTATTTAATATGATCAGAATCAAAATGATGATCATAATGCTCGTCATGAACAAAGACGGTTCTGATGATAATAAATAAAAGTGAAATCTGAACAAATAATTGTTTTATTTTTTTAATATTATACATTAACTTTCCACCAAGTATTGATAGTGAAAACCTAAAAACTGAAGATTTTTTAAAAAGTTTACGAGAACTGCTGAAAACTGTGTTTTACAAGAACTGCCAGTTAGTTAGTTGCTCAGCCTTTTTTTGAAAGAGAATAGGGTTTTTGTTTTTTTTTTAACCATGTCCGCTCCCAATGTGGAGCATATTGACTCTTAATGGAGTTTTCTTAACAGGAGTGTTTTCTACGAGAAATATTTGCTACTTAGTTTTTTAACCTTTCTTTTTTCAAAGAGAGTAGGAATAGAAGGATACGGTTAGGACAGGACTAGTGGTTAGCTAGTCGCTCTCCATACCGTTCATAGGATAGAATGGGAGGGGTGAATTCAAGACATCATATACATTCATGCTTTCGAACAAAAATTCATAAATCGATTGAAAAATCAATTTATAAAACTGTCAGTATTGGGATAGTAGAATAGAAATATGACAGAACTAGGTGGTTAGCCTTTTGCTCTCGCTACGCATTTTACTGAGGATAGGATAAATTAATGGAAATCTAAAACATCACATACATGTACATGTCTTTGAACAGAAATCTATAAATCAACAAAAACCAATTCGATAAAAACTTCGTGCGACACCCTTGTTAAATTTTACTTACTTCCTCGATTTAACACAGTAGAATTGACCAGTATAATTTTATATAATAAATAAATATATATGTACATAATAATACAAAATTATGCAATTAATTTATAATCCGGCCCTGAACCCAAAACCGTATATGTATGTTTATATAAAATAATACGAGAATACGTGTATGTTAATATTTATATTATGTTTTTATCAAACGCGAATAATGGCGTTTGTTTTGATGAGAAGCTTGATAAACAACATAGGCGCCCTTTTTTTCAAATATCTTTGACATATTATTTTGCATCGTTAATTATTAGATATATTATGTTTTCATTGGTTTCCCAAAAAAAGTTATTTTTAATAATAATTTATGTTGATATTTAACATTAAAACACGCATAGGTTAAAAAATATCTACTAAAATATTTTAATATCTACGACGAGCTTTTAGTAAATACTCTATTTTCGTCATGAAAAATTGATAGTTTCAGTTATTGGTTTTTTTAACCATGTCCGTTTCCAGTGTGGAGCATATGGATTCCTAGTGGAGTATATCTCAACATAAGTGTTTCTACAAAAACAGCTTGTTATTTAGTTACTAAATCTCTCTTTTTTCCAAATAGAATAGGAATAGAATAATAAGGCTAGGATAGGACTAGTGGTCAACAAATCGCTCTCGCTACACCCAGTTTTTAGGATAGGATATTTGGGAGTGGGTAATTCAATGTATTACATACAACCATTCCTTTCAACATAAATTCATAAATCGATTTAAAATCAATTCATAAAACGGTCCGTATTTTAATTTAAGCCCGTGATTTCCGTAACTGAATCCAACTACGTTGAATACTCGACCACGCAGGCGCTTTATTTATAATTCTTCTTTTATTATTTAAATCAATTAATTAAATTTAAAATGCGAGAGTTTTACCGGCGACCATCTGATGAGAGTGGGAAAGGGTTCACCACTCGCATTAATGATTACTTACGTGGGACGAATCTTAGTAGAAACTAAAGTTATAAGCAGAGTTGTGGAGTCGTGTAAAAAAAAGACGACTCCGGCTCCGGCTCTGACTCCGGCTTTAAAATATAAACCGACTCCGAAGATTTTTCCAATAAATTAATTTTAAATTATATATATGTATTCCATCAGATCATTTTTAGTCAGCCAAGCATGCAATGTCAACACTGTGGACTACTGTGGTTTGAACACACATTATTAAATTATATTTTTTAAATGGGTCTAAGTCACTCGTTTTTCACGACTCCGACTCAGGGCAAAACACCGCGACTCCACGACTCAGAATCCGACTCCATCTTCACATATATTGTTACTGGTTATAAGTATGGCGTCATCCATCTAATGCAGTGGTTTCTGTGGACCACCAGGGGTCCGTGAGACCGCTGAGGGGGTCCGTGACAAATTAAAAATCATTTGGGGGTGCGTGGACAACGTCAGGGGGTCCGCGAATTCCTATCCTATCTCTACTACTCTTTGGAAAAGAGAATTTGAGCGACTGACTTACATACAGTTCTCGTAGAAAAACATCTGTCCACATTGGAAGCAGGCATGGAAAAAAATATTTTTCAAGTCATTAACTTTATTATTTCACTTGGGGGTCCACGGTCAGGTTTTTACCATGAAAGGGGTCCACGAGCATAATAAGTTTGGAAATCACTGACCTTAAGCTAATCACTTTAGTAACATAACAAAGGGCTATCGTAAAAAATAATTCCTATAAAAATTTGTTGGTAAAAAAATACAATTTCTCTTGCTGTTAGTTGTCTTTTAACTTCTAACAGTAGCATAGTCACGATTTCATTATTTGTAATTCTGTAGAGAAGATATGACGTCGGATGTGACATTCGCCACCGTAAAAGCTACTTCAAACCTGAAACGGACATAGGCCGGACACGTGGCTCGTCAAAATTACGACCGATGGAAGATATTGGGTAACTAAAGACCCAAGGTTGCAAAGAAAACGACAAGGAAACTGCCATAACACCAGATAGGGGCCATCAAACAAACGTCTCGATCGAGATAGCGACTTCGTGTCCGAACCGAAACCCTATTTTAACATTACACATGCTTGTACCCATTAATGTTAACATTTCACTTTTATTTAATTTAAATGAAATATAATAATATGTTGTTTTAACATAACTTATAAACATTTGTTTATTGGGCTATTTTTTGTCGGCGATAAATAATAAACATGTATATGAATGACTATTGCAAAAATCACATCGTATACAGATTAAACTGACTGTTTTCCGTCAAATTGCTTAAACTTTCTTTATCATTAAACTATTATATAATTTATTTTTAATTGTTTTAAAGCGTTATCTTGTCTTTCATTTTAAGCCTGGTCGAACTCAGCCATGATTTCATTTAAAAAGTGTACACAATACAAATATTATATGTTTATTAGTACAATATTATTTCCAGTATATATTTCAAGTGCTAATATTGTAAGGATAAACAGTAAACAACTTATAATTGAATCATTGAGTTGCGAAAAAACATTCTGAACGATTTTTTTATGAACGCTATATTTTTCACTAGCTTAAATCTTATCTAAAAAGGCGGATGAGAGCTTCAAATTCAATCATATCAAAATTTGAATCGTTCAAATTTTGTCACTAACGACCCGGGTTTCGCTTTTCGGCATCTTCAGGCGTTCAAGTGCACGTACATAATTTGAAAGATTCAAATTTACTATTGAAATTCCACCAAACACATTCAGTTGAAATCTTAAATTATTCCATCATATCTGTTAAAGGAATTCATTTCAAAAATTTGTTCCGAAAAATTCAAACTTTTTATACACTTTATCTGCATTCAAATTTAACGGATATATTAAATTTGCTCATACATATACAGTCAATGCCAAAAAATACATTTAATGATAGGTTTGTATGCACAGCAGTTTTTCGTCATTTACTTAAAACTTGAAAATGCTTCAAGAGTGCTTTTTGCAACACAATTATTCAATTTAGAAATTGTATATTTATATATAATTAATTATTCATTAGAAATTAAATCTTTGCTGTTTAAAGTGATGCTTTTAAGAGGCGACTATTCTTTTAAGTATTATCACGAGTTGCCACTGTGTAGGACTCATATAAAAAGTCAGAGACATAGAAACTACTGAGTCAACTCTTTGCCAAATACATTGCGTATATAGTTGATAATCTAAAGGAAAGCTAGCAAAAAGTTGAGAGAAACATGAAAACAAGACAATTACCGGAAAATATAGTGTCCTTATTCGAACTCGGAATGGCTATTAGGGAAACAGGGCATGGACAGGAGGCGGGGGAGGCATGATGTGTCGGGAAGGGAGGAAGGAATTTGTCTTTTTTATTGACATTGCTTTCTACAGATTGCACGACCACATTGCTGTAAGATAAACTTTTTTTCTTATGGGCTTTGATCATTAAAAACTGTTCAAAATGCTAGTAGTTTTTTCAAAAGAGCTTTTGTTTAACAATGATATAAACTTAAAGTATATTCAGTTGCAAACAAAAGCTTTCCGGAAACTTATTTTACTATTAGGGAAGAGGAAATTGTTCGTTTCTAGAAAACTGTCTAACCTATCTTTAGCCAATAAGATGGTGTGGTACGATTATTGAGTATTTAAGAATAATTAATTGCTTAGTAAAATCAGTCCTTGTTATTCGAATACATTGAGAAATTGCACAACAGAACTGGTAGTGCAATTTGCCATTTAGTCCGTTTTCAATGAATACATTATAGTCAGTAATTTAAGAACAAATTCATTCATTACTTTTATAAACTATAAAATATTTTTTAAAACGTGGGAAAACACTTAATTCTAGCTCGGTTGTTAACCAGGGCTGTGGAGACGTTTTGATAAATAAAACGAATCCGACTCTGGCCCTAACTTAAAACACGATGTTTATTATTTAAGCTTAATAGCATGCAGTGTCACTACAAAGGAGTCGTTGTTAGCTTTTTTTGAGTCCGACATCAGTTAAAACAGTTCGACTCCACAACCCTACTGTTTGCTGATTATTATTAACCGTGGCTATACAATTTTATATCTACTATCCATGTCCGCTCCTAATGTAGAGCATATGGCCTTCTTATAGAAGTTTCTTGAAAAAAGTTTTTTTAACGAGAACTGTTTGTTACTCAGTCGCTCAACCTCTCTGTTTCGAAGAGAGTCTAGTGGTTAACTAATCGGTCTCGCTACGCCCAGTTATTGAAGGATTGGAAAGGGTGCGAGAAAATTTTCAGAAATAACATACACCCATCGAAATCGATCGAAAAAATTCTGTTCGTACTGGTACTCAAACCCCTGAGATCAGTGACGGACGCCCACAACTCTAACCGCTGCGCCATAGGACCCGGCAAATTAAAATATAAAGCTCATATAAGGCTATTATTTACAAGCCCGGCTTATTCCAAAATTGTTGAAACACGAACCATGAACCTTGAATGTAATTTAGTAGATAAAAATATTTTTTGAAAGTATTTTTGAATATCAGTGTCAAAAATGGCTTGATAATATACAAAATATCACTCCAAAGTAATGTAAAACTAAACATACTTTTAAAATGTAAAAGTAAAGTTTCAATTTTTAACCATTTGGAATGAGCCATGTTTGCAAGTTATACCCTCATATAATTGTAATACTTCTTTGCTTTTTAAATCTCTCTTGCAGAGAAACGATTTAATTTTTATAAAATCGCATTGGGTACTTACACTTTTTTAACAACTATACGTTTATAAGGCTATTCTAGTGTTCGAGAAATAAACTATAAAAATTAATACACGTTAGTTTATCGCAAATTTGCATTCGTGTTTTTCTGTTTCGAATTTTAATTTCTGTCTAATTCAATTCAGTTTTCAATATATTATTGTAGGATTACCAGATAACGCTTGAAAACATTAAAATTTCTCGTTCTCTTGTGAAATTCAAACACAATGGAGATCCGACGAGTTCTATATTTCATATTGAAATTTTTGAGTACATACTGAGAAAGTCGTTAAAATTAAAAGCTTAAACTTAATATTAAAAATCTGAAATAGTCATCAACAACATTCTCAAAAATATTTTTATCTGATTTTTAATATGGCTCTGTGAAATATCAAAGAACGACGTTGATGCTGTGAACGCCATCTTCCTGCAGACAGATTCTACGCCATATCTAAAGGGTATCAGGCGCTGAGCTTTTCTTAAAGGAAGCGATTACATTTCCGCGTCGTTGCCTTTTTATGCGTTTCCAGTTTGAACTTTTGACTTCAATGATTTATCTGGTAAGTCGTCTAGACGAAGCGCAGCCATGACTAACAACTTTTGTGCATTTGTGTCCAAACTTGATAGGTTTATCTATAGGTGATTTATTTAGCTTTTTTTCCGGCAGTGACGCATCGCGACTTGTAACGCCCCCAGGGGGTAACTACTCCTAATTGAATCGAGGGTTGGTTTATTCAATAAGAGTAGAGTAAATCATTTTTCTACTTCCCATGCAAAAAAATTACAAAGTACTGCAACGCAAGTTTTGATATTTCCACAGCCAATACTACTATTATTGAATTAAGAAAACAATAAATAAGATCCGATAAGTGTACTAACTGATTATATATCAATTTTCATATCGATAGTTTAGAGCTAAAATATTGCATTTCCGTAAATCATAACCTCTACAACTTTTTGCTGGTTATACTTTTATATTTTATACTGCCAAATACAATTAAATTCTACTCCTGACTTTCTAAACTTTGTAGAAGTTTTTATTACAAAAAGTAATTTGATATTTTTTTAATTCCTAAATGCGTCACATCTAGGAATACAACATAATTATGTATTAATAAAAAATAATTTATGTTTCAGAACTGAGTCACATTTAAAAAATATTGACCGGAGGCAATGCCACCTGGTAATTTCCAGTTCAATTTAACGACCATATGTCTGGATTGTTTTACATTGCTGCTAAAATATAAGGTTAGTACAATCATACTCCCATACGCATTAGATCTGAGAATCCTAATTTTAATTAATTTTAATTAGAATTATTTTCATAATGTACGTTTCCATAAAAATCTTGTTCGAACACGACCCGGGTTTCGCCTCTCGGCATCTTCTGGTGTTACTCAGTGCGCGAATGCACTCGAACTGGCCCCCGGGTCCCCGGGTCGTGTTTGACCAAGATTTTTGTGGAAACGTACATTATGAAAATAATTTTAATTTAAAGTTGACTTTCCATGAGGCACCTTCAGTCGAAATTCTTAATTAAATTAATTTATTTTATGAGTACCTACATAATATATAACTGATATTTTTCTTTAATGAGTTAAAACCATTCCCTCGTGCTAACAAATAATATGATAATTAATGGAATATAACACACTTTCAAATTAATGCGAATTGATTGAATTTTGCAACTAATTTTGAATTATAAAAAAAAGTACTTACTACAAATTCTGCATGTAATGTTTAAATAATCATTTGTTTTTTTTACCTGGCTAAAAATAAAAATGAAAAATTATTAGTTGAACACTCATATTTATTAATAATTCACTGTTCAAAATTAATCTTTATAGAAATAATCCCTGCAAAACTTTTGAAATGTTACATAACAAGGAGGGTTTATTTTCATAAAAAATACTGGTGAATTTTTATTTTTCATAATTTTATTTAGTTCTTTGTAAAAATCACTCTGTTTTTTTTTTTGTACGAATAACATATTTCCAGAGTGGTCTGTCGTATACAAAATAAAAGAATATAAAAATCACATTTCAGCATTCATAACATTGTTTATCAATCAAAAGAACAGTATTTCCGCCCACTTCATAATATATTATATAAAAGAAAAATATTGTCTCCCAAATCAAATTATCCTCGATTTTCCGGAAAGAACAACAGTCTTTCCATCGGTGACCCCACTCTACGAGAAAACTTTCTTTGCTTCGGCGAAGAAAACGAATTTTTTGTAAATATTATAATATAATTTTGCGTTGTTCCGAATTTTAAATTTACAATTGAAAACAAAAAAACTTTATCCGAGTTGTTTCATAACTCTAGGGAATTAATTAGGTTACATTGATATTATGATATTACTAGTTTTTCATATGACTTAATATTTTCATTTAATTTATTTTTTATAAAATTAACCATAAGTTTACCTTAAAAATGAAAATAGCTTTATACATTTTTTAAAAAAAATCCGGTTCTTTTTATCGTTAAAATTATTTTTCTAAAATCCGAAAAATATGTAAACTTTTTTATAAATGATTCTTTTCACTGACTTTCGACAATTAAATTTTCGTGTGACCCCAAAAAAAAATATTTTATTGCGGTACGTTCAAGAAGAATATCTCTTGTCTTAATTATAAAAATATTTAATGTGTATTTATTAATATTTAATTTGATATTTTTTTTTCACTTTCTGGAATATCCACTCTGGAAAAGTCACTCTCGTGTACCAATGTTATGTTGGTTACTCAAATTACCTTTTCAGATTTTGTAAAGATAAAGCAATGGACTAGTTGTAATGAGACTGGCTGTAAGCTGTTTGTTCTTTTTGGGTATACTTTCAGTTAAGGATCGCGTACACATCCATACCAATATTTTGAACAATCAATCAACGTTTAAATCCAATGATTTGAGCCTTTTATCACATGATAGAACACAGGAGCGATGTTCTTTTAGCAAAACAATTGGCAATTATATTCTTTCAAATAGAATATAAACTACCAGCAATGGAATATTCGTTTTAAGCAAAGTGAAAAAAAATCTTTCAATGTAGAAGTTGTTCAAAATTTTATCTTGAAGTCTGTACATAAATAATAACATGTCAAGTTGTTTTTGTGGAATATTCAATTTATTATAGTTCATAAATCAATGTATAAATAAAATGTTCATTTTTTAAAAATTTTCTTCCGTAATATAATGTAAAATATGACATAAAAGCTATAAAAGCTCTCGAGTTAGTATTAAGTTTGCACAGGACTTTCATTTTGGTATTCGACGGATGATTTTGTTTGATGTTGCCCAGCCGCCATATGATTGACAAACGTTTTCTTATATTTTCACTGCACTTGTGTCCTTACAAAAAGCCTATCCCAAGGGACATCTTTATTTACAATCCAGATCTATGAAAGATATCAGCTGCAACATTTTTTATTTCAAATAAAAGAAGCGTCTTTCAATCAAAATATTTTTTGTAACCATCCTCGCTTCCAATATGAATCATATGGATTTCTAAAGAAGCTTATCTTAACAGCAAATTTCCTACGATAATTGCTTATTTATTACTAAGCTGCTCAATTACTCTTTTACACTTACCCTACACTTCCTGGGTTTTTACCGTCCGTCAAAAGGCGGTAAGTGTTTAAACCTGTTTTTTCACATGGTTCTTTAAGGGCCAGCAGCATGCTGATGTATTTTTTAGCACCTTAGGGGAAATGTTAAGAGTAAGGTTAGAATGATCGGAACAAGACACATGACATTCTTATCACTTTCGTTACGTCATGTCTTATTGGCGGACGAGTGAGAGGGAATTAAGACATTACTGTTATCTGGTAAAAAAAAAAACATTAACATAATATTAAATGAATTTTATCAGATATCCAGGAAACTGAGAGGCCGCTTTGCAGGCTCTATATAGTACAGTAGGTTAACATAAACAGATAAAAAAGGATAAAACAATATTGATATTTACAGCTGATAAGCTTTCAAATATTCGCATTAGACTTTTATTTGAATGTAGTAATTTAAGATTTCGACTGAAGGTGCTAGGTGGAATTTAAATATTAAATTTGAATCGTTTAAATGATGTACATTCACACAAGTTTTGTCGATTAGACCCGGATTTTGCTTTCGTCATCTTTACGCGTTCAAGTGCACGGATGAACTTAAGCTGAACTTGAACAGAAAAGGAGAAACCCGGGTCATTAGTGACAAAACTTGTATGTACAATGTGTGAATGTACATAATTTAAATGATTCAAATTGAATATAGTAGTTTTGTAAATTAGTTTTTTATAATAATTTGTTTGCCAAGCAAGATTAGATTGAGTATATCAGTTAACTAATATTACATTTCTGATGTATATACAATTTCAGGCTGTTATTTCATATTTCCCATATCTGTATCGGCCGATCGTCTCCAATTTGGCTCACTTCCCGCCGCTTCAAAGAGAACCAGGCTGGCTCACACCCAAACCGTTTTCGTTGCTAGATAACGGAGGGCCCGGAGAGTATTTTCTTTCCCGAAAGCCAACTTGTGCATTTCTTGGACTTTGACGAACAAAGGCACCGCGAACAAAGAGGAGATTATTATCAGAGGATTCCCGTCATACTGACAGAACGAGGGGGTCAGGATATAACAGGGGAGACCAATAATTTTATTACATTCTGCCCCTTGCAGTAAATGACTTTCCCGGTATATCTGAGCACTAATTAAAAATATCTTGGGAAATGAAACAGGAGAATCCTTTATACTTGTACTATAATGTAACTAAATAAAATGATAATTTTTTTTTTACCGACAAACAAACACTAAGAAAATGTTTTACAACTCGTATTAGTGAAAGATTATTGTCATATTTTCCCTCCTATGAATGCAATATATACTGGCCATTTTTTTTCTTCTAAGTCTCTTCTTTTAAAGAGATATGCAGCAAATAATAAATCTTCAATCATCATATAATAACTAATGTTGATAAACTTCAATATGAACCTCACTGAGACGGGATTTTTTAATGTATTTTGTTTCCTATTTTAGTGCTATAACAATACTTTTTCAATTTAACTTGTATAAATAGCACTGTTTAATTTATTTTCCTTGTCAGTTGAAAATTCTCGTGAGGAGCAAAACCGGTCCTGATCAAATAAATTTTAAGTGGAAAAAGTACTAAAAATCTTTTATTATTTTTATTTATTACTTATTATTTTATTATTTTATTATTATATTTATTATTTATTATTTTAGTCAACTCGCAGCAACAATTGTCATATGTAAGCAATTGAATTAGTTTAGACTTTGGTGACAAGATGACAAGGGCGGAACTATAAAATATTTTGTTTTGTAAATAACACAGAAACAAGTGTTGTCTTATTATTATTTTTTTATTTAAGAAATTGTATTAATGGCAAAAGAATACAGTTGAGAGATGAAAGGTTTGTCTTTATCATAATTTTATTTTGAAAAATATAGTAATATACTTCATTCAATATAATAATATATAGCTCCCGAATTCCACTTGATATTATTAATTTATAACAGTATAATGAAACAGAATTATTTTTTTACATGTTCAAAACCACAGTACATATTTCATAATTTAGAATATGCAATTAATAAGTAGGGATTATCATAGTCGTACAGTTTCACTAACGTATATTATTGAGCAATACGCAAGAGTAGTTGCTAATCTATATGTCCCTCTCAATCACACTTGACATTTTATATGTGTATGCAAGTGAGTAAGAGAAAGATTCAATACATGCGAGTGCAAACGCACTAGTAGTAACCATATATAAAAAATATATTGGAAAACTTTTTGGCAATGAAAACAAGACATTGCATTCATACTTCATTATTTTTTTAATTATACGTTAAATAAATTTAATAAGATCATGTATGTCCAATCCTAATGTGGAGCATGTGGCCTCCTAATGGAAGTAAAACAACAGAAGTTTTTTCTGTGAAAACTGAATCTATTTCTCAGTTGCTCAACCTGTCTTTTTTTTAAAGAGAATAGGCATAGAAAGGATATGATAAGAACTGGACAAGTGGTTAGCTTATCGCTCTCGTTACACTCCGTTATTTAAGGATTGGATTGGAGGGGGGGGGACATTGAAGGCATAACAAAAAATGCTGTTTGGACCGTGATTCGAACCCGTGAGGTTCAGCATGAAAGCCAACGACGTTAACACTGCGCTATGGACTAACTAACTAACTTTGCTAACTTTGCTTTTCTATTTGTCTATAATTTTTAAATAAATGATTGAAGAAAATAAGTTGCGTGATCAACATATTATCTCGTGGTTTCCATTTAATAAAAAAAATATTTAATATGTTCACTTATCTCTTATCATCAATCTTTATTTGGTAAATTTTGTTGACTGTTCCTACGAAGGTCATATTTTATACGCGGAGGTGTTTACATATAATATCTAGCAAGGTAAATCCATCAGAAATAATCACAGCAGTTTTCTGTTTCATCAATCAATCGCCAAGAACATAACATATCTTATTACAGAATAATCATTCATAAAACGAATTTCACCTAAAGTTTTGATGGATTATGCAAAATATTCCGCGAGTCACGTGTGCTCACAGTTTGTGGGTTGATTATCAATTTCACGCATCATAGAATCTCTGAAGCTTCTTTTAGATTACCCAATATATCAAAACCTTTTCGCACGCCTTCAATTTTTTATCTCGTTTTTTATCATTACGTTGAAACTACGACAACTATAGTTAAAAAAGTTATGTAACAAACAATACCATGTTATATATTTAAATCGGTTGGGGTATTTTATACTTTAGTTTAAATATATATATATATATCTATCTAGCCGTCACGTTTATTTTTGAAGGTATATTTTTTGAGTGTTTTCATTGAGATTTAAATGATGGATCACTTTCCACTCTATTTTGAGTTTTCAGTACACAGTATTTTGAAACAAATAAAAACAAACTTTTGTACTTATCCCACATTTATTAATTAGTATTAGGTCCGGTTATCGGTTGCTGGGTCGTATGTCACAGCGGTTAGCGTTGTGGACTTCCGTGCCGGACTTCACGGGTTCGAGGCCCAGAAAGCATTTTTTCGAATTCTTTTCGAAGGCATGGATGATTGTGATGTTTAAAAATTCCCTCTCACCCTTTCCGATAATTTAAAAACAGGGTTTAGCGAGAGCGATTAGTTATAAAAGTTTTAGTAGTAAAGAAATGTATAATTAGTAATTTAGAATTTCGACTGAAGGTGCTTGATGGAAATTTATGTTTCATAAATTTCCATCACATAATGAAATTATGTGACAATAATATTAAATTCACCTTAGAACTAGGAGGAAAGAAAATTAATTTTCTTGACCTTACTATAGATATTCATAACGATATTCACGATTTTACAATTTTTCGTAAACCGACATTCTCGGATGCTGTCATCCATGTGAACTCGGTACATCCATTCTCGTATAAATTAGCTGCATTTCATTCCGTAATACATATACATAGACTGGTCAGTATCGCTTTGAGTAAAATAAATTTTGAGTTTGAATTAAAAACTATTAAACAAATTGCCACTAACAATGGTTATGATAGGTCTCTTATAGACAATCTACTACATAAGAAACGTATTAAATTAGCAGAAAAAATGTTATACAAGGGGATAACAAACAAAGACACAGGTGACGTTAGGTTTTGGCGTAGAATCAATTATTTAGGTAACATTAGTTTAAAAATTAAAAAACAGCTTTCCAAGGATGTCATGCCAGCTTTCTATTGCGATAATTCGTTAGGTAACTTATTAATTAACAATAAAGATACCACACATTTCAAAAACAAATCTGGCATTTATAGATTGCAGTGTAATGACTGCCAACATTTCTACATCGGTAAGACATCACGAACTTTGAATGTAAGAGTGGCCGAACATTTGGCTGCTTTTAGATTAAAGAAAGACACTTCAACTTTTGCCAATCATCTGCTATGGGAGAATCACTCGTTCGATGCAGATGTAGGGTTAAAATTTTTACACAAAAGCACATGTGAACATAAATTGTTTTATCAGGAAATATTGGAAATAAATAGGGCACAGCTTTCCAGTTTTCCAATTTTAAATGAACAGTTAAATCTCCCAAATTCCTCATTATTTTACCCCTTTAAATAATTTATCAATTAATTCTAATAATATGTCGTTTTTCTATAAAAAAATATTTCATTTTGTTTTATTTTATTATTGTATTTATTTTTTACGTTCACATTTTATTGTCTGGAAATTCATTATCCCCAATATTATAATCTGCCCACTTAACTCACAACAATAATTCTTATCGTAAATTCTCGCTATCAATTAGGTTAACAATACGTTTAGAACGAATATACTTATTATATATTAAGTGTTTGTATATAGACAATACAAAACTTCCGCTACCTGTCATTTCGAGTGCATTTGCGCACTGGATAGCACCGGAAGATGCCGAGAGGCGAAACCCGGGTCGTGTTTGGCCAGAATTATAAAAGTTATAATGGAAGTGTGTACATTGTGAAAATAGTTCTAACGTATAATTAGTAGATACAAGAGTGCTTCATTTTTTTCTTGTAATGCATTTCTACCAAAAAGTTGGAGGGAAAACTTTAAAGGTGAGTAATTATCACTACAAAAACGTTTGCGAAATTAACAGATTTATAACGGTATTTTTATGAGACATTTAGATTATACTAGCTGTAAGCCCGTTGACCTCAACGGAGAGATTTTTGTTGCATTTTTAAGTAGTCAGAAAAGTAACTGGCGTGAAAAATAAATTACTAACCTATTTATTGAATAATCCAGAAATTCTGATAGTAAAAGAAATATCTCGGGGCGTATATCGACAGCCCTGCCCTGCAGTATTTAAATTGTAAATTATTTATTTTTGGAATAATGTTCTAGTTTGCTAACAACTATTTTTCGTAATAGCAGAAATTTTGTAAATTATTTAATTTTTGGAATAATGTTTATGTTTGCTAACAACCATTTTTCTTAGAAGCAGAAATTTCGTTAATTATTTTATTTTTGGTATAATTTTTAAGTTTGCTAACAATTATTTTTCATAGTAGCAAAAATAGTCCTTGTAAATTACTTAATTTTTGGAATAATGTTTAAGTTTGCTAACAATTATTTTTTCTATTAGCAGAAATAGACCTCGTAAATTATTTAATTTTTGGAATAATGTTTAAATTTGCTAACAACCATTTTTCATAGTAGCAAAAATAGTCCTTGTAAATTACTTAATTTTTGGAATAATGTTTAAGTTTGCTAACAATTATTTTTCCTATTAGCAGAAATAGACCTCGTAAATTATTTAATATTTGGAATAATGTTTAAGTTTGCTAACAACCATTTTTCTTAGAAGCAGAAATTTCGTTAGTTATTTTGTTTTTGGTATAATTTTTAAGTTTGCTAACAATTATTTTTCATAGTAGCAAAAATAGTCCTTGTAAATTACTTAATTTTTGGAATAATGTTTAAGTTTGCTAACAATTATTTTTCCTATTAGCAGAAATAGACCTCGTAAATTATTTAATATTTGGAATAATGTTTAAGTTTGCTAACAACCATTTTTCTTAGAAGCAGAAATTTCGTTAATTATTTTGTTTTTGGTATAATTTTTAAGTTTGCTAACAATTATTTTTCATAGTAGCAAAAATAGTCCTTGTAAATTATTTAATTTTTGGAATAATGTTTATGTTTGCTAACAACCATTTTTCTTAGAAGCAGAAATTTCGTTAATTATTTTATTTTTGGTATAATTTTTAAGTTTGCTAACAATTATTTTTCATAGTAGCAAAAATAGTCCTTGTAAATTACTTAATTTTTGGAATAATGTTTAAGTTTGCTAACAATTATTTTTTCTATTAGCAGAAATAGACCTCGTAAATTATTTAATTTTTGGAATAATGTTTAAATTTGCTAACAACCATTTTTCATAGTAGCAAAAATAGTCCTTGTAAATTACTTAATTTTTGGAATAATGTTTAAGTTTGCTAACAATTATTTTTCCTATTAGCAGAAATAGACCTCGTAAATTATTTAATATTTGGAATGTTTAAGTTTGCTAACAACCATTTTTCTTAGAAGCAGAAATTTCGTTAATTATTTTGTTTTTGGTATAATTTTTAAGTTTGCTAACAATTATTTTTCATAGTAGCAAAAATAGTCCTTGTAAATTACTTAATTTTTGGAATAATGTTTAAGTTTGCTAACAATTATTTTTCTTATTAGCAGAAATAGACCTCGTAAATTATTTAATTTTTGGAATAATGTTTAAGTTTGCTGACAACCATTTTTCATAGTAGCAAAAATAGTCCTTGTAAATTACTTAATTTTTGGAACAATGTTTAAGTTTGCTAACAACCATTTTTCTTAGAAGCAGAAATTTCGTAAATTATTTTATTTTTGGTATAATTTTTAAGTTTGCTAACAATTATTTTTCATAGTAGCAAAAATAGTCCTTGTAAATTACTTAATTTTTGGAATAATGTTTAAGTTTGCTAACAATTATTTTTCCTATTAGCAGAAATAGACCTCGTAAATTATTTAATTTTTGGAATAATGTTTAAGTTTGCTAACAACCATTTTTCGTATATATATAAATAAATAGTTAATTAAATTATTATATATAATTGAGCAGCCCTATATAGCCGTTCACAACCCTGCAGGTGGAAATCTTGGAATTCAAAATCGTTTAGTGCAAGATTTCACCCACAGATGTCATTATTAGTTCACTTAAAACGCGTTCTTATTTTTTGCTTTGTATTATTTAAATTATATAAAGTTTTTATATCGCTTTTCTCAAGTGGATTCGTAGATCAGTGTGTAAGCCGTCCGAACGTCGCGCATGAAAATTGGGGCATGGTATCGAATCCCACAGCTTGAGAGAATATTTTTTGAAAATTAATTGTTTTTACACATAATAAAATAAAAATGTCATGATTTCAAAAATTCACTCATGACGTCAGAGAAAAATGAAGAAATGAATTAATGACGACAGCGGGGCAGGATGGGGGGGAGGGGGACCGTCTTTCTTGACGTCATCGAATAGGCGAAATCGCGACCATAATATACAAACGAAAAAAGTATCTCTTTAGTATGAATAAAAAAATGTTGACAGCGTGGCTGGGGCGGAGGAGGGGAAGGGGAAATCGGGGACAATTTACAGACAGACGGACAGACAGACGGACGGACGGACGGACGGACATTATCGACTATTAATATATAGATTTTGATATACTATGCCAACTCATCATCGGAATTGCTTTTGGAAAATTAGCGATGTTGTCTCGAAATCATAAATGTCACATTATATTAAGAAAAAACATAATATTCCTTTGTACTTAATTTACACTTTTATTTATCAAGATCACGACTGGTTACGTTCATGGCGAGCATTGTCAACTCATAAGAAATAAAATTTAACAGTATTATTTATACAAAAACAAAATGAAATGAAAAGGTGTAATAATCAATTGACATTGAAAATAATTTACAAATTACAGTAAAAATTATCAATAAGTGACTTTAAAATAAAAAATCATCAAAGAGTAATAAAATTAATGTGGTGACTAGTGGCAATTACAAACACAATTAAAATTTTGGAAATTTGAGCAAGAAGCATTTAAATCATCATTAACTTTTTAATTTTAGTAATATATCATTTTAGATCACTTTCTTAAAACTTTCAATGTAACATTTTTAACGCATTTATTAATTTCTACTGACTTTTTAACTACACATTTCTTATCGCTTTAATTATAACTATGTTTCAAGTAAAAATACAAACGTTTTTAAATGAATAATAGTAAAAACAAATGAATAGTAATTCTAATGCTTGAAACCGGGCTACCAAGATGAAAAAACCGGCTTTTGAATGTCGTAATTTTCGATGGAAAAGCGATTTTCAACAACCGACCAACAAACTCTTCTTGTAACCCCTAAAGCAGTACCGGAAAGACATTATGTACAGTCAAATTTTATAAATAATAGTTCAATATTACTGTTTTGATAATCAATATTATGTTTATTTTAGTGTAAACGTAATAAATAGTAAAAAAAATGACGGCAACGAAGGCTTAACAAAAACTATTTTTTTGTCTCTGATTCGATTATTTCCTTGAAAACTGTGAAGAAAATATTTTTTTGTTTTTATAAAGGTTTCCAAAAAACAAATTCATAGCATGAACAAATCACATTGAACTTTTTCTACGCATATTCCAAACTTAACTTCATTTGAAATCATTCAAAAATATTTAATTAGTAGTTAATTATACCAAAGACACAATTGCTACACCACTGGAAAACATGTTTAACAAACTAATATTGATTCAATATAACATTAATCAGAAGATCAGAGGCTCATTTTATGATACAATATCAATACAAATTTACTGTTTCTTGCTTTATTATCAATTTCATTTTGAGACTTAATTAAATTAATTTCGCATTATATCCATTACATAATTAATAATATACCTTAATATTTTACGGCATTTCGTATCTTCCAAATATCATTGTATAATAAAGTCTTATAGTTTTACTCATAAAACATGATTGCCTATACCCCTCTTGTTACGACGTTGAGTAAATATTATAATTAGCTCGAAATTGTTTTCCATTAAATTTATATGAGTCCATACATGCCATCAAACTTACACATTGACAGTGTATGATAGTCTCACAGGAGATGGAGGAATCGTACTGTTTAAGTAAAAAAAAAATGTTTAAGATTACGCAAAATTACCACTAAACTATTTCCCTGTATTGTCCATTCCATGGCGGATATTTCATACTTCAAATAGTGTTTGGCCAACTAAATTGATGACGTTTTGCTCCGAAAAATAGTGCGACGCGTGAAAATATATTCTATCACACCTAGAAATACAAGCAGTGGAATAATGAAGACGTTTTATTTATTTTCGAATACAGTATGGATATTTTTTTTTTTTTTGGATATCAAATTTATGGAGCTTCAAGTACCAGGACGCGCCAGCGTCAAGGTTCTTCCAGTCTCCTTCATCGATAAAGATTTTGAAAAATTGTAAATTGCGTCCCCTTACCGTCGTTCGCAGACGGAAGGGCGCGATCACTACAGAGATAAGAAGTTCACGGGAACTTCATATGCATTATTTTGCAAATCACATTCCATATGCTTCCTCCATACTATATCCGTACATGTACACACACATGCGGATACATACATACACACATACAGTATACAAATTGTTTTTAAACAAAGAGAGTCATTTTCGTGATGCTAAGTTCGTTCTAAAATTGACAATTTTATACGACATAAGATCTATGGAGGGTCGTCGAGCAGGACTGCTCTGGGTCTAAAACGATTCTCAGGCAGTGTCTCGTCATAGTTGTGGAGATCAGAGATCGTTGGGTTAGAATGTTTTCCTACCTCGCTGTGAAACTTTTGTGATATTTCACGAACAAACTCGCGGATGGTAGGTATTTTCAAGTCTCTGTGAAGCAGCGAGTTACGCACGTACCACGGGGCGTTACATATCTGTCTCAGTGATTTATTTTGGACAATCTGGAGAGTCTTCATATGTTTACGGTGAGCATACGTCCATATTGGAGCAGCGTACACCATGATTGGTCGAGTAATTGCTGTGTAGAGGAGCAGCTTGCTTTTGAGAGTAAGTTTGCTTCTCGCGTTAAGCATAAAGTACAACCTTGCCTTTGTAGCATTAGCTTGACGTTTTTTAATCGCGACGTGTTCATTAAATTTAAGTCGACTATCTAGCGTGAGTCCAAGATACTTAACCGAATTGGACCAGTTGATCTCTGCGTTGTGCATGCGTATGCAAGCAAAATTAGGTTTTCTAATAAAGCCCTTTGAAAACATTACTGCCGCGCTTTTTTCGGTATTAATTTTGATTCGCCATTTGTCGCACCAGTCTGCTATTGTATCGGCAGCTGATTGAACCTGCGTGACAGCGCCTTGTCGATTTCGAGATTTAGCTAAAATAGCCGTATCATCTGCATATTGTGCTATAATTGCGTCGTTATCTCCGCCGGAAGGAATGTCATAGGTGTATATATTGTATAGTATGGGTCCCAAAACAGAGCCTTGCGGAACTCCCGCCCGAGTTGGCCTTGATGAGGATCGAATTCCATCCATTTTAACGTTGAAACATCTGCCTGTCATGAATGAGTTGAGAATTTTTACCAGCGGTGACCCTATACCAGCCTTCGACATTTTGAATACAAGCCCTTCGGTCCATACTCTGTCGAAGGCTTTTGCGATATCTAAAAAGAGGCCAGCCGTGACTTCTTTAAGAATGAATCCACTTGTGAAAAACTCCGTTACTCGGAGGAGTTGGTGGTTTGTCGAGTGGCTAGCACGAAAGCCGTGTTGAGTGTCTGGGATGATTTTTTTCACCGTAACTACTTCTTGTAACCTAATCTTAATTACACGCTCTAAGACTTTGCTCATTGCGGGGAGCAGACTTATTGGCCGGTGATTTACTGGGAGAGTATGATCTTTTCCAGGTTTTGGAATGAGAATAATATCAGCTTCTTTCCATCGTGCCGGAAAATATTGTAATCTCAAGCACGCATTTTCGAATACAGTATGGATATAAAGAATAGGGCTGGAACAGGGCTAGTGGTTATCTTATCGCTTTCATTAAAACCCATTGTTTTAGAATTGAAAAGGTTAAAAGTAACTTTTGGACATCACATCCATTCCTACAAACAGAAATATTGATAAACAAATATAAACAATTGTTACAAGAAGTATAATAAGAATTTACGGGTAATCATACAAATTATAAATTAATGAAATTAAACTGTATACTATCAAAATAGTAAGGACCTCCTGCATGTTAATAAAACGACACGTAAAAATATTTTAGAAAGATTAATATAATATGCAGAAAAGTATCTGCATATTATGAGTTCTTGAATTTTCATTATCAAAAAATGAGATAAAAGTTGGCTGAATTAATCAAATATCGACGCCACTTCAATCTTACTTCTCTAGAATACAAAATGTGTGAATTAAATGGCAACGAAAATTCTACTTTTTTCATTATATTGTAGAAAAAAAATTTAAACAATATTCGCTCGCAAAATTACATCAGTGACATGAAACAAATTGTGCAGTTGACAGAAAAAAAATATATTTTCAAAATTTGGTACTATAATATAATTAAATTATTACAAGATGATCCCAAAAATATCGATTAAGAGAAGGCCACTCACTTTATAAATTCACAATCGTGAAAAAATAGATTTTGAATTGAATGACATAATTTTAAAAAAAAAAACTGTTGCTAACGCTGTATTGAATGCCGAATAACTATGTGTTATATTTAATACTTTAGATAAATATATATGTATCTATGTATAAATATCATTATTATTTGTATCGTTTTGCAAAAAAACGTTTTTAAAAAGTACAAACCGAATATTAATCATAAATTTAACATCAGATTACTTATGTCGTTTTCATTGAACGAAATTTCAAACTCCTTAACAATTTGTGTTCATAATCTAAATGAATGAATTAAAACTGTAATAACAAATAAAAGTTTGATTAAATTCTCAAAAAAATGCTATAAACATTATGTAGTTGTCTTTAAAACTAAAAAATTCAATTGATTCTTCATCTTTTTCAATGAACAATGATTAAGTTTGTTGTTATTCTTACCAAAAAAATAATATTCTGAATTCTTCCCTATTGAAAAATGAAGCATTAATTGCATGAAAATTATCACATTTATATCAAAATCTGACCCTAAACCTATAAAGTCATAGAATTTGAAAATGGCTGCCTTACATCATAAATCCGACGTCATAAAAGTTTCCTGCAAGAGCTCTCATAATCCCGCCACCCGCCGGTGACTTGGTCCCGTGTTGTTAAAAGCCAAGTTGGGGCAAGGGTAAATCCTTAGATTTGGATCGAGTTTTAGGGTCAGCTGGAGGTAAACAATGATGCTATCGCCACAGATGAATGCATTACGATCGGATGAAGGGTCTCGGATTTTGTCCTCAAGTTTAAGCCGGGTGGGACCAGGGGAGGCAGGGAGGGATATTTTACAGCATAGATGTTTTCTAAAATCTTTATCAGTTTGTTGAATGAAAGGAGAAAAACATCAAACACATGCTATCATACAAAATTTGTCTTTTATATTTACATTTGTATGGTGGAACTCTTGTTTTCAATAACTATTTGTATATAATTATTTAAATGTCAATTTTTACTCACAATGATAACATTTTACAATATCAATCGATTTTAGGTATTTGGTTTGTTTTTTTGTTAACAAAAATAATGATGGAAAAGCAATTATCCACCTAAAACTTCTTCGCGGATTCAATAGTGGATAAAGTAGAAATCTTACTATCACAATAAATTTACTAAAACTTTATAATTTATAAACATAAGAATTTGATTTACAAGAAACCAAACGTATAATCAAAGGTCATACATTAATTACATATTTTAATTTGATTTAATAATTTGTTTAACTAAATATTATTAAATAAACTTTCCATGATGATAAACTAAAATAAATTTAAATCAGGACTAAATGTATTATTTTAAGGCTCGTATTTAAACGGTCAGAATTTTAATTCAGTTTCGGTCAGAATTTTTAATACATCGGTCAGAATTTATATTACACTGGTCAGAATTTATATTAAATGGTCATAATGTATCGGTCAGAATTACAGAGGGCAGAATAAATAATTTATGGTCAGAATTTATATTAAGTGGTCAGAATAAATATTAAATGGTCAGAATTTATATTAAATGGTCAGAATATAAATGGGATCGGTCAGAATTTAAATGGAATCGGTCATATTTATTTTGACAGATGGTCTGATTTTTTTTGATGATATGATGTCATCGTATTGCGTTGCTATTGGTGCAAAGTGAAGTTGCTTACGGCAAATCGTCCAATGGGCGATTGGACGAGCGTTGCTACTAGCGCCACGGTCATTGAATGAATCACTATTATTGCGCGCCCAAAGGAAGAATTGACAGTTTTCATAGACTAGCTTCCCACATCCAGGCATTTGTATGTTTCGTGTCAAAAAAAGTTTTTATTTAAAAAAAATGTTCACGGTATTTCCGCCTAACCGATATTCTTTTGGTTATTAAATAATTTTAAATAATCTAAAAGTTGCAACTATTTTTTATTATTTGTACAATTCGATACATTGTGATCTGCTCTAAAGAGAGTAAAGGAAAGGATAATATTTTTGGAAAGAACATTTAAATAAATAATTGCTATGGTACATTTCATAGCGACTGTGGAAAGGAAAAAGGACGTAACCCTCAATTTTCCAAAACAGCTTTTTTTTCGATAATCACAATGTATACAACTTGACACACATTCTATCAAAAGGATGGAAGCTGAAAATGCCGAATTAGTATCTAAATTTAACTTTTAAGTTTGAAAAAGATGACCTTGTAAAAAATTAAAACGAAGAAAAAATACTGAAATAAAGGTTTTTCCTAGATAATTTCTTAATTAATATTAGATTATGTCAATTAAACACCAGTTTAGAAGTCTCCGTGCACTTCAAGGTTGTGTATAATTATTAATTTGCATATGGTCCAAAATCATCAAAACACGTTTTTGCGCCCTTTGTAAATTTTGATATGTGTGGGTTACGTCCTTTTTCCTTTATACAGTCGATATAATACACTTATTGTAAGGAAAACACTATTTTTTTTTTAATTGAAAGAGGTGAGTATTTTTTATTTGAATTTAAAAAAGTGAAAACTAACAACATTCATCATAAAGCCTTGGTTCCTCTTGGAATCCTACATCCACTGCACTTCGGTGGATCCCTACCTTTATATAAACAAACCGAGTGGTATGTAATCAGATGATGCGTTATTTGTAATAATAATGACTCATTATAAGAGTCTGCTTTTCCACACATAACATGAATGTTGAGAAAAAAGGATTATTAATTTCATTTTTTTTTTATTCTGACCGAAATATTTATAAAATTTGACCGTACAATAGACAATTTTATTCTGACCGTATATTAATTTTATTCTGACCGTATATTAATTTTATTCTGACCGTTTATTAATTTTATTCTGACCGTTTATTAATTTTATTCTGACCGTTTATTATTTTTATTCTGACCGTTAGTATTTTTATTCTGACCGTTAACATTTTTATTCTGACCAAAAATTGAATTTTATTATGACCAAAAGTTGATTTAAATTCTGACCAGAAATTGATTTAAATTCTGACCATTTATTTTGTTGCCATATTATAATCCATAACAACCAATAAATAAACTTTCTTAAAAAATCTATTGAAGTCAAAATATTATATTGTGTTTCCCCACTATGTTTGATAATTTAATATTTTGTCATATCCTTTTTTACATTTCAAAAGAAATAAAATTTTAATTTTGAATTATTCTGTATTGTACATGTAAATAACTAAATAACATTAAATTTAGGCTAGTATTTTTCTGGTCAGAATTTAAATAACATTTTTCAGAATTTATATTAAATGGTCATAATATATCGGTCAGAATAAAAAGACATAATTTAGATAAAATTAAAAAAAAAACCTAACCTAACCTAACCTACTTACCAAAATTGTTATTAAATATTCTGACTGTATAATATTTTTATTCTGACCGTTCATATTTTTATTGTGACCAAAAATTGATTTAAATTCTGACCGTTTAATTTGTTTCCTTAAATTTAATATAATACATACAAATAATCTGCCTTTTGCTGTATGTATCTATACGTATGACGTCGTGGTCACATTTGTATTCGTACTAAATTGTTCATTTTTCAATCAGTATACGAAAGTAGTTATAGGTTGTTATGTTCTCATAACAAGAGTAATGTAAATTCAATTGTATACTCCCAGTAAACTTTGTACGTAAAACGAGCAAGTACACATTATTTATTTGTGTGCACTACCCTTACAACCCTTACAGACTATGAACATTAAATGATAAATATAAAGAAAACTCTACATAAGGTCATTGCCACTTAGCGCAAGAAAACTTTACATTTACTTGATGAAAAATAATAAAACTCTAGCATTCTAGAGCACTTAAATTCATCATAGAACGCAATAGTAAAAGAGCTTAGAGAAAAAAAGCTTGCAGCGTCGTCTCAACGGTTTCAGAAAACGTCTGATACACGGAGAAAATTAATGACCGCTTATTTTTAAATGTTTTTTTTATTCGGATGACTGGCCTCGGTGAACTTTATTTCAAGTTGTAGTCACCACGGTTTGATAGATGCGTCATATTAGATTTTAATATAGAATATTTAATAGTTTATTAAAAACCATAATATAAAAATAACATATTAATGTTTTCAGGATGTTCAAGACAATATAATATGTAATCTATATATCAATCATAGTAGTTTGTGTTACTTGTGAATTAACAGACGTAGCTTGTGAGTGACACCGTTAGATTATATCCGTTTTGGTCGTATTTTAAAATTACAATGTTACTTAAGATTTCATTTGATGCATCATTCTAATATATTTCACATAATTACCTTTATAGTTTAAAACATATTTTTGTCGTTTGTCCTAGTATTCTATTGAAGTAATATCTTAAGAAAAGTATGTTTACGATAACTGCCTGTTACTTAGTTACCACACGAGTAACTGAGTGGAGGGATAAAATAACAGTAGTAATTCTAAGATGATCGTTCTCACTACTTTTTAATTTCGAGCGGAATGAATTTTTTGAATTTGGAATAAAATTAATACCACCAAACACAAATTCATAAAACGATTGAAAAATCAAATAATGAAAGTTTTTAACATGTCAACATCTCAACTAAAGCCAATGACGTTGTATATTTTGCTATAGGATTTTTTTTAATTGGTGATGTTACTGAAATAAATAACGAACGATATCAAAACTTAAGTAAATCTGAAAAAAATATTTCATTAAATGTTTTGATATTTTGTGTAGTCTAAAAAATAAATATGAACGCTGAATAAATTTATTTGAATGTTGTTAAAGAAATGATAAAAGCTATTTTTCACGGTGACTAAATTTATGTCTGAGAATATTTAAATACATACAAGATTTTTTGGTTGCCCTATTTTAATGATCATGAACAGAAGAAAAAAAGCTCGTTAAATTGTAAACGGACTGTTTTAAAATAATAAACTTGAATATAAATTCATGTCAAAGAAGAGCGTGCGCTGTTAGTTTTTATTTAAATATTATTTTTAATTATCTCCTCTTGGTAGTTTTTGTAAAACTTACAAAAAGAGACAAAAGTTACTCATAAAAAAATAGGGAAAAGCTTATAGTAAGTTTTAGTACTTCATTAACCGTCTTTTCATTACAGCTTATTTGAACTTTTTTTTACTTGAATTTGGCATGATTCAAAAAAAAGTACCAGTTTATTATGCTCTTTACCAGGAATGGGCAGTGCGTCGATCGCAAATTTATTTTCGCTCGATCTCGGACATATAAAATGGCTTTTTATTGTTCTCTCATGATATAATATATATTACAAGCGATATCAATAATGTTATGAATAGATTTCATATCGGGTGAATAACGGCTGCTTTTACTTATGCCTATTCACCTCACAATGAGGCTTCTTAAGTTTCAAGTTTTAGTTACTTGAAGTAACACGAATGTTAACGATTTATTTATACTTACCTTTATCGAACCTTTTTATACTCACTCACCACTTTTGTATATTTTCATGGTATAATTTTTTAATCAGTTTTACAGTTATTCAATGCAGAGTGACGTTATTTTTTTCAGTGAACTTTATATCATAAAATATACGAAAAAAACTTTAAAACACTGTAGGAAAATTCTAAGTCCGTTGGTATCAAACTAGCGTCTACTTTTTGGGTGAGTTTTAAATTATTTCACTTCTTGGCAATAATAATATATATAGATATCAATTGTATTTTTCCGTAAATCTAGAAGTAATGATGTGAAGTACGTCTAACTTCGTTGAGTACTGAGTACTTCCTCTCCGGAATCGCCAAAAAGCTGCTGTCAAATCGAGATTATTATATCTCAAGATCATGTTTTTTCATCTCCTTTCCGTAAATAATGGCCAGCTGTGTGGCCGCTGTACGTGTGGATATACCACGTCACATTTTATGAGCGTAAGATCGAAAAACGAAAGTAAAGTAAAGCGCATAAAACACACGTGGCATCACGGCACCAAACGGGCCAATTCTATATAATAAAAAAACAGGGTGTACCTCACAAAAACTTGATTCTAATTACGATTCATAAAATGAAGCGTCTAGTTACGAAAAGCAATATGTACCGGATATATATTTGCGGATTTTTTTTATATTTCAAGTAAAAAATATGTAATAAATATAATAAAAGCATTTATGAACTGATAAACCAGGGTTTCCAAACTTATTGTATGATGGAACACTTCGTTAATCTAGAAATGTTACCGGAACACAACTCATTTTTTATGTCGGGTAAAAAATATATGTTATTAAATCTCTTATTATTTATTGAATAAATATTTTTAAATCATGTTACATAGAAGTATGAGGAAATAAAGCTGTTAGTGACTAAAAATATCTTCATGTACCTAGTAGATATTTGACGATTTAAACATCAGTGCAGATTTTCCATCACTCGATTTCTAATATGAAGTAGAAGATGCTTAAATGTGTTGCAGCGTAGATTTCCATTGCAAATTTCGCGGAACATTTATATAGGCCCCACGGAACAAAGTTTGGGAAACCTTTTTTCACTGAGTGTAAAATTGTGCGTAGAACGCACATATTTTTTTCTTGATTTTGACAAAATTTGGTTTTATCGCTTTTTGTAACTAAATGCTTTAAATCTACTAAAGTCTTTGAGTTTTTAACAACTTAGTTAGAATATCCTGATAAGAATTGATATTTTTTTACATTCATTGCAAGTTTCTTCCCGAAACAAAATGTTTTAGAAATAACCGTAGTATTCGCAAGGCCGCATTTCTTTTATCGCAACCAATTAAGGCTGCAATCAAGAACAAATATTTCAAAAATATGTTTATGCAATTAAATTTTTACCCGAACGAAAAATATAAATTGAAATTTCGAATCTAAATAAAATATTAAGGACTTGGAAAGCCACAAGATCTATCTATATCTGTAACATGTCACTTTTAATGTGTTCACTATCAAATCTTGAAAAAGTCAATAAAAGATTAAAAAAATACTGTTTTTAACCGATGTATATATATCGATACGAAATACTATCCTAATTTTATATATCATATTATAAATAACCCTGTTTCGAATTAAATTTTCGTTAGTTTAAAATTCTCGTAATGATTGAAATCGGTTCTGATCTTTAAGGAAAATGTGGCAAAAAAAGTGTTTTATCTTTTTGGATTTCTTTAGTATTGAATGATATTCAAAAGATATTATGTTATCAATTTCTCCGCAACGAAAATAAGCCTTTATAACTTAAAACTTTCAAAATCTACATATCTGCTTTAATCATTATTACAAAATTGTCGCTAAGATATAAAAAGGGAATTATTTTAAAAGAAAATATATTCGTTCAAATAAATTAAGGAAAATTTAAAAAATTCTCATACTTATATCAACCTTTTTATAAAGTATCCTATTTAACAGGGTTTTTGTGAGTTTCCCGACCTTACTGTATAAAAAAGCATCGTATTCTGTCAGCTTACGAAAAATATTCTCTTGTTTTTTTTATATATATCTTATAAATGAGTTAGAATGAGACAACTTCATTGATTTTTGTTGAAATATCGGAATTTGAGGGCCATACTTTGGTCCTATAAAGAGAAAGAAATACGGTTTTTCGTAAAGCAGTTTTTTTCATATATTTTATGCACTTACAAGTATATCTGAATAAATCCTTCTGAGAAGATTGATAATATTATACAGCATAGAAGAGTTGGACTCCATTTTCTGTCTACATTTATTTAACCATATACCATCTTCATAAGATAAATCACACTGTTCATTATGATAACTAATTAAATAATTAATAATGTCAGTAGCTAAAACAAATTGAGGAAAGGGCTTAAGAAACTAGGTTTTTTTGCACTAATTATAATTTATAATTAACTGTAGCATTGATTCTTATAACTTTGCGAACTTGTAAGTGAACGGACACCTATAACAATTCGTCACTTATTGTTGTTTATCTAGCTTTATATAAATTTGATGTTTTGTTGTCAATATGAAGTGTTTTTTTTATTTCAATAAGTGTCATATAATTACATATAAAGAGCATATTCTCTTGGGATGTCCGATTATATCGATTGAAAGAGGTATTTTGTTTTCATCGTGTAGAATCATTGAACAGTGGTGTTCCTGTCGGAGATTCAGATCTAGTTTCATCTCTAGATAATTTCTGTCACTATTTGCAAAATTTGTTATTTCTTTTCGAGAAAAAGTTATTTTTCCCTGCCTCTCACTATATAATCGTTAATCAAATCTGTTATCGAAAGTAGTTTTATTGCTGCCATTATTCAATTGTTAATAATTATTATAGTACCTTTGCTAATCAAAGTTAGCTGGTTGTGGGAAAAGTTTCAACGTTGTTGACTTAAAACACGCAGGTCACGGGCTCGAATCCTTTTACGAACAGTTTTTATAGATTGAATTTTCAATTGATTTATGGATATCTGTCCAAAGACATGGATGTATGTGATGTCTTGGATTCCCTTCCATTCATCAAATTCTAAAAACGGGTGTAGTGAGAGCGATTAGCCAACCACTAATCCTGTCCTAGTCTTATCTTCTATACCTACTCTCTTTGAAAAAAGAGAGGTTGAGCAACTGAGTAACAAACAGTTCTCGTAGAAAAACAAAACTTGTAAGATACCTCCATATGAAGATCATATGCTCCACATAGGGGGGGGGGGCAGACATGGATAAAAAAAATGTAAATAAATTAAGAAGATTTTATCTTTAGCGTGATACAAAAAAAAATATTTTTCGAATAAAAATAAAATATTTACATGTATATAAAGACGTGCATGAAAGACATGGTTCTCGCGCCAAACCAAATTACAAAAAAATGATATTTTAATATTATGGAAAGAATCAATTGTATTTTTAAGCTAATTTACAAGCCAATACAATCGTTTTACTACTCATACCTATCATACCTATCATACTCATACCTCATCAGAACTATCTGACTATTCTGACGATGGCGTAAGCCGAAATAGCTATCAACCTTTAACTTTTTAAAAAACTGTATAACTGAAATACCTTGATATTAACATATTTTATATAACTTTGTTTATGATAAGTCATACTTAATTGATTTTTGATGTAATAGTTTACATTGCTAAGACGTCTTCAACTTTTTATTTATGGTTTATTTTTCTTGTATTTTACTACAATTTATTTGCTTAGTTGTAATACCAATTGTTTTTCTTACTTAACTTTTGTATAAATATCACTGTTTCATTATATTTCTTATCAGTTGACAATGCTCACAATGAGCGAAACCGGTCCTGAGCCAATAAATTTTATGTGAAAAAAGTACTAAAAATGTTTTATTATTTTTATTTTTATGATATTAAGATAATTTATTTTGGCATTGCTATGCTTCAAAGGAAATAGGGCTTAAATTAATTACTTAACAATGCGTTTTAAATTATTGGTCAAAGGTTTTTCGGAATCAATAAAATGACCAGATAAATAGCACCAAAAGCCCATTAAACTGTCGTAAGATATTTTCAAAGTCATTGGAAAAAAATACAGTGACCGCACAAGAAATGGGTGATTTCTCTTTCGAATGTTACAGGTCGGCGTCCCACACCGCATTCGAATTGCGTCGATTGCCGCCCATAAATAAACGCCTAGGTGACTATTTCTCGACATCTTCCTACTTTGGCCCCCCATTAAAGAGACAATTCCTTCTGCAAGTATTTTCGCAAAGCTCTTTTGCAACAAATGGTGGAAATAAACGTCTAATATTAGAAAGCTAGCCAAAATTCGAATGAAGAATTAACTTTTAATCTACCTACCCAAATGTTCCAACTTATTATATTTGTCACTAAAATAATAAAACATTTTTAGTACGTTTTCCACATAAAATTTATTGGATCAGGACCGGTTTCGCTCATTGTGAGCATTGTTAACTGATAAGAAATACAATGAAATAGTGATATTTATACAAATGTTAAGTAAGAAAAACAAGGTATGACAAACAATTGGTATTACATTACAACTATGCAAATAAATTGTAGCAAAATACAAGAAAAATAAACTATTATTATTATCATCCAATAAATTTTATGTGGAAAAAGTACTAAAAATGTTTTATTATTTTTATTATAATATTTGGTTTAAATATTAGTAACATATTTTTGTACACACGTTCGTTCTCAGTGTGGAGCATATGATAGTGTAAAAATAGCAACGTATTTAGTTCTGCAGATTTTATATTTATCAGTTGATATCAATTTTGGCTTTCGCTATCGTCAGAACTATGATTAAACTTACATTTTTCTCAGGTATATATACTGGCTCTAAAGAGATACACAATGCATCATGTTATTCACTCTTATGACTTCCTTACGGTGATGTCTCAATAGAAGCTTTTTCTACAAGAACCGTTTGTCTTTTTTCGACATGAATAGTAGAGGTAGAAGAATAGGGCAGGACGAGATCAGCTATTAATTAATTGCTTTTGTTTCGGCCAATTATTAAAATATTGGAAATGTAGGAAGGAATTTAAAGACACAAACACTCATGCTTTCAAACAAGAATCGATCGAAAATTGCTGATAGTACTGGGACTCGATCCCGTGAGATCCGTCACGGGAGACAGCGACGTTGATCGCTGCGCCACGGATCCAACGGAAAGTTGACTTTAATTCAAATTGTATTTTAATGGAGTGGTTAATGGTTTTTTATTAAATAATATAACAATGAAAGAAATGGGTTCATATGTGACAGTACTGTAGATTTATTTGTTTTATAGAAGTGTGTGAATGTCTAACGTTGCTTAAAACCTAAGATTTGATTGATTTACTGATCACTTTTAGGGTGTTCACTGTCAATACTTGGTGGAAAGGCATTATATTAGAAAAAACACAATATTTCTTTGTACTTCATTCCACTTTATTTAATATGTCAGGACCGGTTTCGCTCATTACGAGCTCATCATCAGTTGACGATGCTCGAAATGAGCGAAACCGGTCCTGACATATTAAATAAAGTGGAATGAAGTACAAAGGAATATTGTGTTTTTTCTGATTTTCTGATTGCTTCTAGGTTGAGATATTTTCCTTTGTAAGTTTACACAGGTAAAAAGAAAAGAGATATGAATCAATTACCACGAACAAGGAGGCATGACAAATATTTGAAATGATCGTTGAAAGAGAAAATTGAGAGTCAATTCTGTTGTAATGAGAATAGTTAAAAATTATCACAGTCGGTCGATCGATATTTATCCAAAACTGTATAAAGACTTTCCCAGTACTTACCACTTTATAGAGGTTGGGTGAGACTTCTTTACATATTCCTTTTGTGTTAAAATATTATATGACAGAGAAAAGATATTTATATCCTTGATTTAATTAAATATTAAAAATAAACCTTAATCTCTTTTTGTGCGGAAGATTCATTCCACGAGAAAGAGTCTTGAAGTAGATAAACTATACATAAATGATTAAAGATATGTCCCATTACATTGGACCGTGCAATCTTGAAACTATCTAAAACAGTGCAAAAAGATTTTAAAAAAACGCGTAAGAAAGACTAATGGTTCCCGGTAAATTGCTCGAATGGAAATTGCTCGAATAACAAGATAATCAATTTGTTTCCGTTTGTTCTGTCTTAGCCCTAGTCTTCTATGTGTTCTGGAAATATAAAGAAACAGTTTGAGTAACTAATTAATAAGCAGTTCTCGTAGAAACACTTCTGTTGAGATAAACTCCATTAAAAGATCATATGTTCCGCATTTGGAGCGAACACGGTTAAAATAAATACTTACGAACATTATTTTTATATTTCACTCTCTAAACAAGTGTCGCACAAGATAAAAATGAAATTCGTCGAAAAAAACGTGACAAATCGTTTAAATAACCAAGCAATTCGAATAATTTGTAATTCGAGCAATTTACCGGCTCCCAAGACTAATATTGTAAATAAATATCTCCTGCGTTTGACAAAAATTATTAAAAAATATATGTTTAAAATGTTGAACAAATGACACACTAAAAAATTGGACGTACATAATATAATATATTATTTTTAAACCTATTTTTAGTATTTAAGTATCTTGCAAAAATAACTTTCATTTCACTTTTATATTGCGTGCTACTAAAGTTGTTTCTTGCACTCATACACTTAATCTATGGCTATCTCTCAGTTATAAGTATAATTTTCATCAGGATATGTAGTAGGCCCATTAGAGGCAAAGTAAGTTAAGTGGTTCTCGATAAAATAAAGTTAGGTGCGTTTTAATATTATATTGTAAAAGTGAAGTAATCTCAGTTAATACACATTGCAATAGCGTTATCTTAGTAAAATAAAAATATGCAATCCACCAAAACATCAAATAAAAACGTGATTTTTTAAAGAAAAAAAGTTTTATCATTTTACTAGCTGGCTCACTTCACTTCTAGAAGGCCCATATCATATAGTGACCGAAATAAAATGTTTTTTTTTTGAGAATCTTCGCTGTGTAAAGAAAAATAATAAGGTCAAATGTTTTTTTTTAAATCCAAATACCTGGGGATCTTATCAGTGTCTTTTAAGAGCCGCTGGTGTTATAGGCATAGCCATCTTTTTTCATGACTGCCGAGACCATTAGTGGAACGGTATCTTCTGTACGCGCCACCTTACGTGAGTGTTTCTCTTAAGAAAAGTGCCAGTCGAACGGGCCTGGATTACAGTGGCGTATCATGAAAAAGAATATACGATATTTAACTAACTAAGATGATATACTGTAATTGAAGTATTTTTCATCTTTAAAATGACTCATTTCACTTAGTATTCTACCATTTTTTTAGTAGCAAAGACCACTGTTTCAATCACGTAGAATGTAAAAAAGATGTTGTGATTTAGCTGCTCTGTCTTTTCTTTCAGTCAACGATAGAATTTCAGGACGTAGTTTGGAATAGAATAGTAATTTTAATAGTAATCTCAGTTAACACACATTACAATAATGTTATCTCCGTAAAATAAAAATATGTAGTACTTAATAGTCCAAGAAAAAAGTTGTATCAATTTACTAGTTGGCTCACTTTACTCCTAGAAGGCTAACTTCTAATATATAAAAATGAATGTGTATTCGTACTTTATGCGTTGCCACACCACTCAGCCGATTGCAATAAAACTTTAACAAACTTTTTGCTTGCACTTCCGGGAAGATTATAGGCATAGTAAAATTAACTTACAGTAGGTTTTATATAAAAAAAATCAATATTTGTACGTCTGCCATACAGTTCTTTCATGATTGCACTTGCACGAAGGTTATGGTACAATTAGCTTACAGTAAGTGGCGCGTGTGTGTACCATTGACAATCGGCAACAAAAGTCAAACGTACAGACAGAAAAAGAAAACATGCATGTCAATAAACGCAATTAAAACACAAACACTTTTTTTCTTTGAGCGGCATTGCAACGCTTGCCGGGAACCGGCTAGTATAAAATAAATTTACAGGTCACATACGTGGATAATTGCATGACTGCAAGACACTGATTACTCAAAGAACAAATTGTTACTCAAAATTCGGAAGTAAATATTATTTATTTTTGTCGATATATTATATTTGAGTCCGCCATTGTCCTTAGTAAGGCATCTCAGGGAAGGAAAATCTTATATAGCTAACGATGGCCAGGCGAAATTGAACGGCTCGGTCAAACTGCTTCTCTCCTGCAAACGCCTTGCACTTCACAACAATTTCATACTCAGGTGACTCACTTCTCATCTAGACAATTTCAAAGGAAACTATTCGTTCAGTATACAGAAACAACGACACTACATAATACAACAAAGTTATACGAACAAGAAGTTGAATACTTTCCATAATTCTAATAACACTTAATTTATTTTTCATGGTAGATATTAGGGCTTGGCTAAATTTGATGACATTCGAAAACCGGTTTTTCAACTTCGTAACCGGTTGTGCCGAATTTTCCATAAACGAGTCTATAAACAAAATGAGAGAAAATTTGGATCTTTTATTTGATGGCGTAAAGACCATATGCCCTACATCATTCACTCATCGAAAGGGTATTTTCGATATCAGGAAATTTTGTTACAAAACGATCAGTGGACGCTTTATGTTTTCTTAAATCATATTTTCTGAAGAGTAATACCAAATAATTTCTTGTTGCGTATTATTATGTATACAAAAAAAAATGAACTTTTTCTTGATTTTTTTTTTGGATATCAAATTTATGGAGTTTCAAGTACCAGGACGCGCCAGCGTCAAGGCTTTTACAGTCTCCTTCATCGATAAAGTTTTTGAAAAATTGTAAATTGCATCCCCTTACTATCGCTTGCCGCAGGAAGGGCGCGCTCACTATAGAGATAAGAAGTTCACGCGAACTCTACATGCACTATTGTGCAAATCACCTTTCATATGCGTCCTCCATACTAGATCTGTACATGTGCACACACATGCGCATACATACATACACACATACAGTACATAAAAAAATTAAACAAAGAGTCATTTTCGTGATGCTAAATTCGTTCTTAAATTAACAATTTTAGATGACATAAGATCTATGGAGGGTCGTCGAGCAAAACTGCTCTGGGTCTAAAACGATTCTCAGGCAGTGTCTCGTCTTATTTTAATTCAATTATTCTTTTTTTGTAAAACTTCGAAAATCGGATAAAGCCGGTTTTCGAACATTATTGAGATTCGAAAACCGGTTTTTTTCAAAATTTGGTTTTTGTATAAGCCTTAGTTAATATGTTTTACAAAAAATCATGTAAATAAGTGAAATAATTCATTATTAAATTGAAGATTGTTTCTCTTTTGAGTTTGAATTTGAAAATAAAACAACATTATTGGATATAAAATCGTGCCAAGACAGTAATAATGAAAACCAGATAAGTAAATTTCATATACAAAATATTATTCATAATTTTTTTTTTTTATCTATATCCGCTCCCAATGTGGAGCATATGTTACTCAGTCGCTCAACTTCTCTTTTCAAAAGAAAGTAGTAGGGATCATTTTTTGAACAGATCGTTTAAAATATTAACACGATACTTGCAATAGAATATTCACTGTTGAGATACTAATGGAGTTTATATACTCCACTCAAAAACCTAGCGCTGTCAAAAGATTATACTAAAAAAATCTTTTCAGAGCCCTAAATACCAATAGGGTATTTTAATTTTATACTCATTTTCCATTACGTTTTTTGTTTGTATATTAATGTTTTTAATCTGTTCTCAGATTCAGACAGAATGATATTATGTTTTATATTTTCAAGAAGCACTTAAAGTCTACCCACATTGAAAAACAGAGTTCGCAAAAGTTTACCGGCCTTTTTTCGTTTGGAAGTTTACCCGTGTTACAAAATAAAAGCTCCACTTGAACCCAACGACATTTTAAAACATGATAAAAACAAAATGATTTGAGAGCTTTATCGTGTTGGCTAATCCCGATAGACATATGGTTAAAATAATTGGCTAGGAGCGTATGGTTAAGTCTATTTGAAAGCTCGACACTTAAGAGGAAATCTCCTGTCTCTTAGTTATTCGGCAGTGGCGTATCAAACAGGGACGACCATCACAATGCCACCATTGTTCAAGCTTCTCTTTGACACATTTGCGATTGCCTTCGTTTCATTATGCTTTGAAATCTAATAAAATCTCTTGACGTTAGTTCCTAAACATTTAGTTTGAGTAAAAAGAAAAAAAAATATATCGATAATTTGAAACAATGTACAAATGGGAACCAACTGCAAATTTGCAGAATGGAGATATCCAGCTTCAAAGCTGAGAAACATTTTTAAATATTTGATGTAAGTGTTACGAATGTACTTGGTTATATTTAAATTGTATTCATCCTAACATCACTTGTTAGAACAATGGATACGTTGTTATTGGTGCATTTTTCAAAATAAAAAAATTCAACCTTTATGACAAAATTTATAATAGGGTTTCTAATCCCAGACCTTTTTTGAGATTCCGTGATTTCGGGATTTACATTTTTTTAATCACGGTATCCCGGGATTGATCATTTATCATAAGCTCATGTTTTTGTATATACAACAATAATTTAAATGAAAATAATTACCTGCCATTGCAACTAACGATAACTGTGATTTTTTGAGCCATTGTTAATTGAAATCATTTCGCGGAGAAGAAATATCAGCAGCATTTATGTTTAAAATCTCTGTGTAATTGTATATTTATTTGTGTGCATTAATTTATCAAGAATCAGACAACCAGTCACAAACAAAGGTGTTTAATTATAAAAATAAGCGTCAATTAAATAACAGTAGCATCTTTGCAGGGATATCATTGATTCCTCCCTAAAAATAGTTTTGCATATTTTTTTTCAAAGCTATGGAAAAAACATTTAAATTGTCTGCTTTTGTCTACGACTGTGAAAAATATGGGACAGATTAAAATACTGCAATTCATTTTTTATCATAAAGGTTATAGGTTATAGTATACACAAATATGTACATAGACAAAATGAGTAAGCTGTTAGGAATTATTTTATAATTAAATATGATAGTAAACCGAGAGGTATTTAGGTTTTGAATTTGATTTTTAATATGTTATAGTGAATCCCGAGATTACTGGATCGCCAAATTTATTGGAATTCCCGATTTCGGGATTGAAAGCCCTAGTCTCTAGCATCGATATTTTATCTTACATATATGTACAATTATAACAACAAAATAAAGATGCACATTTATACCGATCTGACACAAATTAGAGCTTAAAATGAATACGCAGGGACAATTGTTTGCCTTAGAAACAGCATTTATAATAATTGCTTATACAAATAAAAGTTGGTATAATACATGAATCAACTGAGTTTTTTCAGGCAAAGAATTATTGATATCAAAGAATCGCTTTGTATGTGTACTTAACTCTTTTTTGTCAGATTTGTTACTTACCAACTTTTGTCAGAAAGGTGACGATATATGTCTTGTTTTTTATGTCCATTTATCTGTCAGATAAACAATGTGAAGGATGGTTGGGAAATGAACATGACAGGAATTCGTGCTGATGTACTTATATAATATGCTTAAATCACTTACTTTTATCACGACTTTATCCTTCATCTTCTAAACAATTAATCAATAATGTGCGAAATCATAAATTTTTCACTTGTGGAAAATGTGCTTACGTACGTCATTGATTTCCAGTTTGGGATTGCGAAAATGGATAGTTAGGTAATTTATCAACATCATCGCATAAATCCAACGTGCAGCCATAAGGGAGTCACCCTGACGCGGCAAAGAAGCTTCGAAGGGTGATCGTCTTTCACAAACCGACGGATTAAGCCACAAAACCATTCAAAAGCTAATTAAATTTAAGGGAAGTTGCATTGATCAGATGCCTTTTTGAAGCTTGAATATATAATACCTAATATTTATTAAAAATGATTAATATCGGAAAAATACCATTCTGGCTTTTGGTAAGGTAAAATTAAACGTTTACGCGCTACAAATCGGAAGTTAAGTCTTCAGTTGGTTTGTGGACTTCATTTAATCTTCAAATAAATATATGAAATATGTACAACTTGTTAAAAACGTGTTGGGTATTTATGTTTTTTATATTAATGTTTTAAATCAAGATTTTATATTGTTCCTGCCAGGATATATATATATAACCATTTTTTTGAATGGATAGTTGACGACTTTGTAAAAAATAATTAACATTAGAAAAATTGCAATTTTTTATTTTGTTATTTCACTTGTAGTGTTAAAAGACATGGTACGTGTGTTGCTTCTTTAAGAATCATCTTCAGGGTAAACATGTTACACACCAAGAAGCGCGACCATTGCAATATCAAAGTTATTAATCTTGATTTTTTAATTATTCACTGAAAATTTTTGAAGCCAGCTACTGGTCATATATATATGCGTATATAACAGTAATTTACGAATACCTGATATCTAAATTTACCAAACCTCGATGGATTTATTAATTGAGAAGGACTGCTTTTAGAGGTGAATAGTGTATACACTTTTTTCATATTCAATTATAGGGTAAGAAATAGTTGAAACTTCTATGCAAAGACGCCCTACAATTGATAAGGGTCTGGCGCTTTATTGAAAAGTCCATTTAACTGTACGTTCTGATTTATCGATTCATTTGTCCAAAATTGAATTATCCTCTCGGTGGGTGCAATATATATCACGAAGTTCGGAGCAGTTAGTCATTTCCATGGTTTCCAATCATCATTAGTTTGAGGAATATCTGCTCCGGATCTGTGGATGGCATCAGTTGCTCCTATTCAGATGGATGAATGTTACTTAGACAGAGATGGATCGATAGAATGTTGGTTTACCGTCCTTCTAATTTAATCGGAGCTTTTGAATGCGGAAATGGTACCATAAATTACTAATCAAAATGTCTTCTCAACTATGCCTAACTCGTTTGATATAATTAGATCCTAAGAAACGTATATTTCATTTGTATTTGTCTATCACTCTCTATTGAAGCTCGCAATCGAGTACTTTTATCCAACTATTTTGCCTGCATTTCCAATAATCTAATACAAGTTTGTGTAAAAGTATTACATTGTTATAAAAAGAAATCATTATCTTTCTCAATAACGGAATTATTTTTTTTTAAATTTAACCTTTGAATACCGCGCAAATAAATCATTAATATGTCCTAGAGATATTGCGAGTTTTTGAGAAAAATAATTTTGCCTAATATACACTCGAATTCGATATTTTTTAAAAACCTATTTTGACTCAATATAGATGTCACTACACATATTTATCAAAATATTGCTTATATTCTATTAGAATACCAAGTATTTGATTTTTTAAATGTCTTGGGCATCTGTGTTCGCTTGCATATGTTCCGGACACCTGTGTTCACTTGGTATTCAAGTGATTAATGAAGAATATGGATTATTTTTTATGAAAAGCTATAAAAAAAACCTTAAAACTATTCCAAATTATCATTCTAACTTTCCAAACATTTCATGTTCTTTCTTTAGATATTTCACATTCGGAGTCAATTTCTAAAATGAATTTATAATTGATATTTTGATCTCACACTTCATATACATATAAAATATTGTCTTTATAAATATAATCGACGTCGTCATGATAGTATGTATATAGGAGCAAAACAAAAAGAAAATATTTTCATTTAAGCTACGAATTTGTACATGTGAAATATTTTTTTTCGAAATTGACTAACTCTAAGACACATTATTTCATGTAGGTCGAAGGATATTGACTGTTTTGATTTGAATAATTTGGAAAATATAAAAATTAAGTTTGTGAAATAAATGAAATAAACATCAATGTCAAAAAAGAGTTTTTTTAAACTATATTATCTTCCAATGTGGAGCATATGGACTCCTAATGGGGTTCATCTCAACAGATTAGTTTCTGCGATAACTGCTTGTGATCTCAGTTGTACAACCTCTCTTATAAAATACGGATAGAAGGGTAGAACCAGGAAAGGACTAGTGGTTAGCCAATTGTTCTTGCTACTGGCCGTTTTTAAGATAATTTGGATGGGTAGGAGGAATTTAAGATATTACATACCTCTATGCTTTTGAACAGAAATCCATAAATCAATCTAAAGAACAGTCCGTACTATGATTCGAACACTTGATTTTTGTGCTCTAAACACCGGCTCGCAACTGGGGCAGAATTGATTAATTTATAAAAATAAACTTCGAAATGTGATATTTTCTAACTACTAAAAAGGATGTTAAACTATGTGAAATTCGATGAAATAATCTACTTTGAATCAATAGCAATTATTTCTTAATTAACAAAAATAAATTACATCATATATTATGTTCCTTATAAGTAAAACAGGTAATTGACTTGAATCTGTAGTGAATTACTATATTTTAACTATTAAGGTTTTTAACTGTCAATTATTTATTCTTGATGAGTTAATTAAAAATAAAACATTTTTTGTAGTAATTCAACTTCTTTAATAGATAAGAAGTTTTGTTCGTCACGAGCATTATCACCTGATGATTCTCGCGCATGAGCGAAACCGACTGCCTTTTCTTCAATATTTTGTCAGGTATGAAAAAAAAATTGAGATTCGCCATCTTATTTATACTTAAGTCCAAAAACACCATTCTGAATCTACAAGCTGAAACTTTGAACATTTTAATAAATAAACTATTTTTATGAAATAGTGATTTTATTATAAAAAATATTTAAAAAGCGAGACACAGTTGAAAGATAAGAAATTTATGCAAATTGAATTAAATTGCCCTAAATCCATTCTTCTGTTTATTCTACGTAAAATAATAATTATAGTTTGTATACTTAATCAAGTAGTTAACGTCCAAACCTTTTAAGAACAGATTAAGTAATAGCATTATATTTCATCGCTGATTACAATTTAACTGCAAACCTTTTAAGCCTTTCAAATACAAAGAAAAGTAAAAAATTACTAACTACGTAACTGTTCTCTTTGACATTGTGAAAGACAATTCATAATGGAAAAGTTTAAGATATCAAAACCTATGTATAATTTCTGAAATGGTGTAGCCTACTGAAAACTATAACTTGCTGCGCAATTGCCACTAATAGGTGATAAATTATGCACAGCAGGTAGTTAATGGAAACCAAAGTATAAAGATATCTTTTTGGCAGTTAGATGCTAACTCGTTAAATCTTATTTTATTTGTAATAAAATCACAAAATCGCAACATATTTTCATACTTAAAAAACGTTTAATTGCACACAATTCTTATCAACAGTTTTTTTGTATATAATTTAGAATAATTACTTTAAAAAATACATAAAATATAAATCATAGTTTGTTGCGTTACGTATTTATAGAACAATTCGACATATAATATTTCAACACTTTTTTTATTTCAGAAAATCTGCCATTTCCAAAATGTGGCGTGAAATTCCTTTACCAAAAAATAGTATTATTAAATAATGATTTGTTTTGAGTAAATTGTTGAACATGAAAGAAATAAAAGTAAAAACAATTAACGAGTGGCACGAGATACCAATTTTGTGTTTGAAGAATCTGATGATTAAAGAATCGGCCATAAAGCTCCCTGTGGATGGTCATGAAGATATGATAAAACTGACTTCGATCCAAACCCCGGAAAACACAAACCTTATTAACTTTTCTTTTCTATTGATGAGAATAACTCTCGCGGCTCGGAGACTAGAAAAATACTTCTCTGCCGATGGGGATCGTTTAGGGACCCCAGTGGTTTTCTCATTATTGGCCTTATTCTTATGAATTTCAAAAAAAAAATAGTCTAAGGGCTTTAAAATATCTCTCTGCATCGTTCCTCATACATTTTTTTTATTAAAATCCATGGTTTTTTAATAAATAATCATATTTTAAGTTGCGGGTAAAAAAGACGTCATCCCAGCACAAATATGAATTTGCAACTGATGCGTTTAGCCCAGCTATCTTACGAACGATCGCTGATAAGCGGGCGCTTATCTCGTTATCGCGTTATCGCGTATTTATATAAACTACAAAAGGTCCAAAAAACTATGATATAAGAATACCTTAATTATAAACATTGTATCACTCATATTAAAATAGATATTTTAGAAAATGTGGGTTTGGGGTCGCATTTCTTGAGCTTAGAACCGAAAAAGATAATAAGTCGTGAATAAAAAATGGCTGCAATGTGCAATTCATAATCCAAAGAGAAAAGAATATGTTTATAGATGGCAGAAAATTATTGAGATTCATTACGGAGGCCGAAGTTTGTACATGGAGCGTTTATTTTCACATATATAAATTAATTGAAAAGTATCAAAAATTCCAACGCAAAAAAACGTTTTATTAAAAAACTGTGGAGGTAAATAAAATCGATACTGCATTGAGCTCCGCATTCCGTCGCCCAGCTAACATACTTCAAACATTATACCAAGCACTCCAGCTACACAGTGGAAAAGGTTCAATTTTGAGAGAGGAAATAGAAAACATCTCTGAATATTTTATGTTACATTTTTGCCATTCTGAGCTTCTTTTTACGTCAATGGTTTGTCCCTACATTGCACAGTGCGACGATTCTCAATATAAAATTCCAATATTTGATATTGAATCCTGCGAAAAGTCTATTTTACGACATAAATAATAAAGATGGAAACATTTCCATACCCAAAATAGAGATATTAACTTTTATGCACATTGAAACTAAAATTACTTTTTAAGATATGTACTCACAATTTTCAATATTTAATTTAAATATTCACGATTAATAGTTTTCAATACGTCAGTACAAGATTACTCTATAACAGTGCTTCCCAACCCGGCGTCCGCAAAAATGTCCATTCTTTCAACATTCTTTGTGATAAAATATGAACATGTGAAATAAAAAAAAAATCGGGTGTTCGCAGATTATTTTTCAGATTTAGGGGTACGTGGCATTAAAATGGTTGGAAAGCACTGCTCTTTAAGATTCAATTATCTATCAAATGGGTGGAGAACCTTTTAATTTTTAAAGTCCACATTCATTTATCTCATTCAACATATTGCCGCAATAAAGAAAATGTTGACACCCCCTCCCCTTTTTTCGACTGTCGAACATATTATGGGTTGATTACGCTCTTATACCAAATGCTTGCTTATAATTTTTTGATCAAAGTGAATACTTTAATCAACTCAAAAGGCCGCATTAGAGTAACCAAGAGGCCGCAAGTTCCCCTCCACTGGTCTAGCACATGGCTCTTCAAATTACGGCCCGCGGGCCAATACAAGTCCGCCAGCACCACCAATTGCTAGGTATCAGTGTGTTGGTATGATGAGCTTCCTAGTTCTTGACCCTTGGGACGTGGTGGAGAAGTCAGTGTGACCCTTAGGCTAAAAAAATTGGAGACCTCTGGCCGTTTGTTGAACAAAAGATTCCGGTCGGTTTGGTTCTTAACAAAGCTCTCAAATATTTTTTTTCTCGTGTTAACTTTAATTCATTTTATATTTAGTTAAACATATCTGGCGGATAAACAATTTACTTTCATACTACTTTTGAAGTTTTATTGTTTTTTTTTTAATCCATGTACGCTCCCATTGTGAAACATATGGCCTTTTAATAGAGGTATCTCAGCGGAAGTTTTTCTACGAGAACTGTTCTCATTTTTTTAAAGAGAGTAGTAGGTATAAAAACAAAGGGCAGGACAGGACAAGTTATTAACTAATCGTTCTCGCTTACTACTTGTGATTTAAATATTAAAAGAATTCCAAGAATCGTTTTAGACTTCACAGACATCTGTGCCTCAGAACAGAAAACAGATTAATTTATTGAAAAATACTGTTCGTATTGGGACTCGAACCCGTGAGATCTGTCACGGAAGCCAACGACATTGACCACTGCGCCATAGATCCGATACGTTGGTGTACCGTTTGATATATTTGAAAACATAAATTTGCTTATTTTAATATAAAATTAACGATGTACTTGTATGTGTGTTTTATTTGTATTGTGTCATCATTCTAAAAATGGCATCAATGTTGACATGTATCTTTCTTAAAAAACTAACCATTTCGGGTTCACATACAACAATTTGCGATTATTCTTAAATACCGATAAACTATTGAAAATAAAACAATAAAGTATTTGTGAGGCTAAAAATCTATGAGATTATATTCTCAAAATTCAAAAATAGCGACACCCAAACAATTGTGTCTGGGAAGTTTTGAAACGATTAGTTTGGTCTATCTACTTTCCGTTATGTATATACGTACATTTCAATACCAACTTTTTGAATGGCAGGTTACCGGGTATTTAAATTTGACAAGCTGTGCAGTGAAGGAAAACTTTTGTGTTTAATATTTATCACTTTTAAAGTGTTAACTACTATTTCTTGTTAGGAAGACAGTTTACAAAACTCTAAACCGGTTCTGGTTATCATAATATATCATATGTATATCATTATCATAATATATAAATGTATACCAACCAGATATAGTTTTTTTTACGGTTTAGTTTATCAAGCCATTCACTTTGACTTGAACGTATATTATTATTATGTTTTAACTGTCAATGCAAATCAATCGAACGCCCAAAATTTTAATGTTTTTTTAAAGAAATCTTGAATCGAGTATATATAGTAAAAAAATATATTAAATTTATTTAAGTACACAAGACATTCATTATTTTTTTTTTAATATTTTTTTTCAAAAAAATAGTAAATACAAGTCTTTGATTGATTGACATTTTGAATAAGCTGACAAAAAAACAGGTGTATATACATAAGTGTTGGATATTACTGACAAGTCAGGTAATGTAACTCGCAACTGCATTGAAATCTCACTTCGCCGTAGTTGCAGTGGAGGAAATTGCACATTCTATGCATTGTCTTCCGTACTAGACACTCTCTACTTTATGAATTTGATATCTTCAACTCGTTTACTTCACATATTATTCTAGCTGTGAAATGTCTAATATATATCAACGTTATGTGAGAACACCGAAAGCGGGTGATTGTTTAGGGAATAGAGAGATTACTAATAGAAAGGTTTAAAATTATTGGACTGCTTATAATACTTACTTAACAGACTAACTAAGGTAACATAATAATAAAACTGTAATTTAATTGCTTTTTATTAATAAAAACACTTTTTAGAGTTGATTTTTAAATATATGTCTATTTTTTCATAAAATGTCTAAGCTTTCAAATTCGGTAGGGGTGTCGAGCTTTGACTTCTGATCGGCAGGTGTGTTATTTAATAGCAAAAAGATAAAGGTTATATTATTTGTTAAAGTACATGATATCCAAATCGTTATTTATTTTAATAACTACAAAAATATAGAAACATTTTATATCTCAAAACTGTATTTTTATTTTACAAACCAATATTCATGTCTACATTTGTCATTTTTGTGGCGTAAATTTTCAATTCTGCCAGATTACTTTTATAAAAAAAAATTGAAATAATTCCAAATGTGTGGTAATAAAAATATTATGCTAAATTGATAATTCTTTATGAAATAGCTTTTTATAATGTTATCTAGATACCTAGTTGGATTAATATTCAGGTAAGTAAATCTGTACATTTTGCATAATTATTGTAAAGTTATTATTTTATTTAAAATGAATTAGAGATTTTAATCACGCGTCGAAAAAATAGACGCTTGGAACTTCGAAGTATTTTGATGGGATGTAGGTAATTATTCATTTTATTTTAACCTAATTCTTGGAATTATGACTAGATTAGTATTGCAAAATGAAACTTATTTTAAGTATTATGGTACGGATAGTTTAATTGTCCGGGGGTTCAATTTTTCTAGCCGTAAAGCAGACCCGCCACCCCGGTAAAGAGGCCCAAGAAACAGGTTAGGTTAGAAACTTCAGCTTATTTCCGAGCTGAACCGACCAGAGGTACAGATAACGAAAACAAGAATGAACTTGTTAAAAATAAAACACACATCTCCTGCGAGTTCTAAAAATAAAGAAGGGTGTTTATTGTTTTCGTCAAAAGATGTGAGCATTCCAACTGTTGTTATAGAAATATCAGTGAAATAATTTTTAATTTAATTTTCAGTTAGTTTTTATAAATATTTAAATACAAATTACTCATTTTCTCGTATATAGAAATCATTCGTTATAACAATTATTTTCTTTTGTATAGAATCTTTTTTAAAATGAGATTCCATAATAATTACAAAAAAAAATATTAAAAAATACACACTTGTTTATTCGCGCCTTTGGGCTGACAATATGTTGAATAAGGATGAAACACGTGAAAATTATGTAAAAAAAACACACATAATTATTAATATTATTTTTAGGGTATTCACTTTCAATACATGGTGGAAAGGCATTATATTAAGAAAATGCATTATTCTTTTATACTGTATTTCCACTTTATTTATAAAGGTCAGGACCGGTTTTGCAGCACTGTTAAATTATATTTCTTATCAGTTGACAATGCTCACCATGAGCGAAACTGGTTCCAACCTTTATAAATAAAGTAAAAATAAAGTGCTAAGGAATTTTGTTTTTTCTTTATATAAATAATACATAATTTCTCATAAGAATTGAAAAAATAAATATTCCTTTTTCGGCATAATTTGTAATATATTGAGAATTTGGCTACGTTCATTTTTTTCTTTATTAATGTGAAAATTATTATTAAATCACAGCAATGGTAAATATGTACGCTGAATAAAGAAAATATTTTTTGTTACCAACTGTCACACATGGCAAATATTTTTACTGTGCCACATTTATAAAATAATAGACAAAGAGCTCTGGCTTAAAAATAGACAAAACTCGGTCAAATAGTGCATTCGTTGGAATTTGACGCGAAATATTTTCCACACAACATTCGCAAGCTGTCGCTGTGAAAAATCTTTTTATTATAATATTGTTATGTTTGACAAAACGCCACTCTAAATCATAAACATAATATGTTATTTTCATCTGGGCACAACCATGTATACTAAAAATATTATGGTGTTTTTGGTAATGTAAGATTTAGTCATTTTATTATCTTGAAAGTACCATATTTTTCCTAACTGCTATGGTTTCATCAATATCATTTTAGTACAAAAGTTTGAGTGCATTTATGATATAGAAAGTTATAAAACGTCAAATGATAAAATTTCCACGTTTTCTTACGATTGTATCAACGCAAACACTTTCATTTTTTATTAAAATAAATCTTTAGTCATTGAAATAACCACCGATCATTTAAATACCAAGTAATTTACCAAGGTAAAAAGTGTGGTAATTTGAACATGTCGTTTAATGCGACCCATTGGTTTGTTCGACTAATATTATTAGTCTTATAGGACTATTATTCTGTGTGTGATTACATCGATATATTGGCAGCCTAATTTATGTAATTTGTTTTAACCTACCCTTATTTTTTACTAATACCTTTTTCAGTTAAAAGAGTATGATAAAGGTATTCTAACTTGGCCTGCTTAAAAAATAATTTTAGATAGCTTTGTGTTTAAATATGATTATTGGGTCTATCAAACCAGAATGATTCTTTGTATAAATTAATAACACATATATATATTAATTTGAGAAAACGGCAGTAAAATAATCATTTTTTTTACCAACCACAAACTCGGAATCATTAATGATTTGACGGCCTCGTTTTTAAATTCATTAAATACTTCAATATCACACAAATATCTATTTTGATAATATTTCTTGTTCGTCCTATTTCTCTCTTGATAAATAATAAATCTGATACATGCTGAACTCTCATCCGTTTTTACACTGAACTCAAACTGTATAGAGTTTTCCCTTTAAATGTACTTTGCATATATTTTTTATATTTATTTTTATATATTCCTGTAATGGTTTATATTACAAAAATAAAGCAATGCCTCTTATGTTGAATCTCCAATTTTATTCCGGATTTTTCTGTGTACGGAATAGTCTCTTTCGGAAGAATTTTGTGTACGGAAAATTCTTCTTCAGAAAGTTTGTGTACATTCTTTTGTACAAATAATAATTGTGCAGAAGAATCACGAAACCCTTAAAAATCTGTAGGAAGAGGATTTATACTAACTACTATACGTCGTAATTTGGTTGGTTTACTAAATTATAAGGGTACAACTTTAAAAAGCTTGTCACATTATTAGCAACGGAAGCAAGAGCACATTAATTCTAGAATTTTTTTTAAATATTTTAATAACTCATTGAAAGTTTAATTTAATGCAAATGTATCCATTGTTTATGCCGAAGCATTACAAGACAAAGTAAATTAAGTCTCTTACACTCAGTTTCAATAAAATTAATTTCGCTAACTACTTATGTATTAGTGAAAATATATTCTGCTTAAGCTATGTGGTATATATTCATAGTGGTTCAAATATAAATTGGTAGTTTTGAAATATGTCTGAGTCTGACCAATGTTTAGACACATCTAAACCGAGTCAAAAAAAAGTTTTTTTTTTCAGAGTGTTTTTTGCTGTGAATACTTTTATTCAGACCAATATTTATAATATAGGTATTATGATACTATTAATATTGCCATATTCTGTTAACAATCGGTTAACACTCATACGGACGCATTGTGCGCAAGAGCAGTGGTGTGCTGTGCGTTACAGACATAGGCAGATAATTCAAAACAAACTTGAATTGTATTATAATAATTTTTTTTATCGTACAATCTGTGTTTCTTAATTTTGCAATATTATTTTATTGATTTTATGCACTCTCAACATTTCTATTCGTAAAATGCATGAAGCATTAAATTAAACAAAAATCACATATAATATAGATAGAATAAGAACGAAGTAGATTTATCCCGGGACGTCTATGAATTTACTATCGGGTCCATTACACAGTGGTCAACGTCGTTGACTTCCATGATCGGTCTCACGGGTTCGAGTCCTATTAATAACAGAATTTTCACCTTTCCAATCCCAAAATTAACGGGGCGTAGTAAGAGCGATTAGCTTACTACTATTTATATCCTAATTATATTCTTTTATCCCTATTCTCTTCGAAAAAACAGAGGTTGAGCAACTAAGTAGATTTTTTTAGGCGTCTTCTATTAGTAGGCCATATGCTCCACATTAGAAACAAGCATGAATTTTTAAAATAATGATAACACTTTGACAACAGCTTTGCGAGAATTTTGTATATTTTTGAAAATGCAACAATAATAACATTCGGGGAGTGCTGGCTGCAGGGCGGAATTGAATATATAGTGGACAGTCCATGTTCGGGACAGTTTTGTTGACAGAGGATGATCGCTCTCAGAATATATAATAAACTATCCTGCCACATACTATTTAGGTTGTAGTGAAATACAAGCCGGCTCTTATTTATAGCGCTCGAAAATACAAAATGGACTCCGTTGTGCAGTATATATATATTATCAAATATAGCGAATAGCCGCTATCGTAAATAATTTAAAAGGCGATGAAGCAGGGCTGATAATATTAAAATCATGCCATAACATTATTATTATGTTTAATATATCGACTGTGGAAAGTAAAAAGGACGTTACACACACATAGGAAATTTTACAGAAGGCACAAAAAACGTGTTTTGATGATTTTGGACCATTTGCAGATTTTTTTAAAATTAATAAAAAAATATTTGACATTACAGCTTACGACAATGCGTCAAATATTTTTTGATAGTTGAAAGATCATACGAGATATACTCGATGAGAATTTTTGAAAGTCACATAAGATTAACTCAAGGAGAATTAACTTCACAAAAACCCATGTCTTAGATCTCAAATTAAAATTGAAAAAATCCAATTTGATACTGACCTTACCGGGAATCGAACCCAGACCCACCTGATCGGTAGAGCAAGCTCTAACCAACTAGACGACAGCGGGCGACAAATCATACATGACATTATGAAATATACACAACCTGTAAGTGCACAAAGACTTCTAAACTGTTGTTTAATTGACATAATCTAATATTAATTAAATAAATTGTTCAGGAAAAATCTTTTTTTCACTCTTTTTTCCTGATTTCAATTTTCACAAGCTTATCTTTTTTCAAACTAAAAAGCTAAATTTAGATACTAATTCGGCTTTTGCAGCTTACATCCTTTTAATAGAACGTGTATCAAGTTTAATACACAGTGATTATCTAAAAAAAAAAGCTGGGCTACGTTCTTTTTCCTTTCCACAGTCGATATGTATAATTACGTAGTACTGATTTTTTCTGTTAAGTCTTACTAACAATGCATAATTTGGTGTGCTAAATAATTGTCGAGTAATCAACGTCGTTAGCTTCGATTGCAGTGCTCACAGGTTCGAATCCTAGAACAGCTTCTAAAATGGATTTATAATGTAAAATAATTATTTTGAGATAAACTTCGTTAGAGTTAATATGTATTATATTGGGATTATCAAAAAGAAATAATATTAAAGTAATTTAAAGAATAGTAAAGGCTATCTACGCAAACAATTATGATATGAAATTTCGATGCTTTAAACAAAATTAAAACTAGAAAAACATTACATGAATTTCCGTCGATGTTTTCTATTAATATTATATTATATGTTAAATACATTTTTTTTAATCCGTGTTCGCTCACAATGTGGAGCATATGGCCATCTAATGAAGGTGACTCAACATATTTTCTATCGTTCAAATTATAACAAGTTTTGTCACTAACGACCCGGGGTTAACCTTTCGGCTAAAAATCAAAAATACATACAGAATGGTATTAATTACAAATGATAATGATCATTATTTGAAAGGAAACAAATTAAATGGTCAAAATTTAAATCATTTTTTAGTCAGAATAAAAATATGAACGGTCAGAATAAAAATATTATACGGTCAGAATATTTAATAACAATTTTAGTAGGTTAGGTTAGGTTAGGATTTTTTTAATTGAGTGATATATTATGACCATTTAATATAAATTCTGACCAAAAAAATATGAACCATTATTAAATTGTAAAAAATATTACAGTGCAATAAATGTAAGATGCTTTTCCAACAATAATTTACAGTTAACAATTTAAAGTACCCAATCGAATTAAATTTCTGTTTACATCTACAATATTTAGTTAAGTTATAAAAAAGATTTTCGAATCATTTCTTAAATTGCCACCGTCTGCTCGACAGTTAAATATGTTTCAAAAAGAAAAAAATATGTCCCAATATAAATAGAACCCTTTTTCAGAACGTGTCAGAATTATATTTTTATGTTTGATTCCCAGTTACGAGTAAGAAGTCACAATAATGTTATCAGCATTTCGAATAGGCTACTCAGCGAGCGATTTCAATGTATTCAATTTGTCCTTTTAAATATTTCTTTTCGCGATCGTGCAAAAAATAAAAGAAAATGTTTGAATTTCTCTTGAAAACTTGTTTACTGACTAGTACGACGTGCCTTAAGTCTGATTCACCTTTAGTTTTATAGCCGTATTTATGATGCATGATCTAAATATCTGCTACAAAAATTTAAGTTAAGAAAACTTAACGTAATCTTTGGATCAAGCAAATTACAGGCCAAAATATTTAAGCTGTGCACTTTAGTCAACAGTGCCGGCGCGAGATTATTTGACGCCCTAGGCAACGGTTATTGGCGCGCCCACTTTTTAACAAATCGTCCCATTATTTTTTTCAAAATAATGAAGAAGAAAACACAATTAGGGATCATTAGAATTTTTTTTTATATATCCATATCCGACATCCTAATGAAGGTATCTCATCAGAAGTTTTTCTACGTGAACTGTTTGTTATTCAGTCACAAAATATATCGTTATATTATTTATTATTATGAGAGTATTTAAAAAATATTTTTTTTACCCTATTTATGCGCCCATTAATGGTAATGCGCCCTAGGTGGTTGCCTATTTTGCCTATATGGTAGCGCCGGTCCTGGTGGTCAATGTCGTTTTCCTAAAATCAATGCAACGTAGCGATTAATTGACCATTAACTCTGTTTTAATCTATCCCTACTTTCTGTGGTGTTGCTAGAAATTTGGGTCCCTCATGCAAACGTCATACAAGGTCCCCCTACGCAGTTTATTATATTGAGAATGTAGAGATTTGGGCCCTTTTTTACTGAGCTCTCATGGATTGCATGACTTTACTATGAATTGGCTACGGAGCTACTTACACCCTTCGAAAAAGAGAGGTTGAAAAACTGAGTTATAACATTATAAGCGGTTTTAGATTAAAAAAGTGTTATTTCATCGGTTGTGTTACTAACATGTAAATATTATTTAGCCTGGAAATATGAAACACGAAATATTAAATTTAAATGCCGTATTCATCGAAAAAAAATAGTTCATTCCTGTGGCTTGTGCAGAACTTAATCCTAAAATATATTGAGAACGGTTACTGTGTTTTTGTGTCGTTTACCTTCTTACTCTTATTCCTCGATATTGTGGTTAGAAAAAAACTAATATAACCTTTATCAATTCTTCATATATTCTCAATTGTATTAATTGGATTAACTTAACTTAACTGTTTGTTCAACTTGATAAGAATAGATCATTAAATTTTACATACATTTTTAAAATATATGTGCTTTACTATTTTTGTTTATTTATTTCAACATATTTTTCTACTGAAGACAATAAATAACTCATTTGTACGTATCTTGGCTATAAAACAGCTTTTTTCATACGAACTCATTTTTCGCTTTTGGGGACCGTAACAACTCAAATCTCAGACGTGTTTTGAATCTAGTTCGTAGATTTTCTCTTTGAAACGATGAAAGAAAAACCACTGGGTATCTCGGTTTTTATATCTAACTTCTACGTCTATTTTTATTTTTTTTATTCCAAAAGCAACCAAACAATTTTTCAACATTGTTGATACGAAACATTAATAGAATACAAGAAAATAGCTTTTATCCCATATCATATTTTTATGTGAAACTAATATTACTGTCTCAATATTTCATAATTTTAATATAATAATATTTAAATAACTATCTCCAGTATTTTTCCAATAAAATCAAGCTTTTCGTACATCCTATATCTATTAAATAAACACTTATGATAGAAGTATGAAAATTAAAAAATACCTGCCTAATTTTTTCCAAAGACTTTTTCCTTACTGTGGTACTTTTGAAATAGTTGTGTTTCCAAACAATGCAATTAAAAATAGGCTAACGAATATGAATATTATTGTTATTAGTCGATTTTCTCTTTGAATATAATGTTTTCACCCAAGAATAAGTTGACTATCAACACCTTCAATGTGATAGCTGATAACAGACATTACATTAATAAAAACACAATATTTCTTTGTACTTTATTCCACTTTATTTAATAGGTCAGGACTGGTTTCGCTCATTGCGAACATTGTCAACTGATAAGAAAAATATGTAAACAGTGCTAATTATACAAAATTAAATTGAAATAAAAGATCTTAAAAATAATTGACAATGAAAAGAATTTAATAGGGTAAAATATCAAGGTATTTCAGTTCTACAGTTTTAAAAAAAGTTAAAGGTTGATAGCTATTTCGGCTTACGCCATCGTCAGAACTAGTTCTGACGATGGCGTAAGCCGAAATAGCTATCAACCTTTAACTTTTTTAAAAACTGTAGAACTGAAATACCTTGATATTTTACCCTATTAAAATGGAGTTCTACCAAGTAAATTCCAAATCAATAAATGAAAAGAATTTACATATAACAGTATAAGTGACTCTATAATTACACAAAATTAAAATGTTCAACACCTATTTTTTTTACCATGCCCGCTCCCAATGTGGAGCATATGGACTCCTAATGGAGTTTATCTCAACAGAAGTGTTTCTACGAGAACTGCTTGTTACTCAGTTGCTCAACCTCTCTTTTTCCAAAGAGAGTAGGAATAGAAGGAAAGGGCTAGGACAGGACTAGTGGTTAGCTAATCGCTCTCGATACGCCCCGTTCATAGGATAGGATGGGTGGGAGGGGGGAATTCAAGACATCACATACATCCATGCATTTGAACAGAAATTCATAAATCGATTGAAAAATCAATTTATAAAACTGCCCGTACTGGGATTCGAACCCGTGACCTCCGTAGCGGTAGCCAACGACGTTGACCACTCGACTACACAGGCGGCAACACCTATTACATATAATTAAAAAATCATCAAAGATTAATAAATTTTAAGTAGTGAATGAATACTTTCTTCCTTTATTAGGACCGTCACTGTTTCTCTGTGACGTATTACATATAGTCATATAACACTCTTTGCTAGCGAATGTTAACGATGTAATGAAAACATTTCACTCGTTCTGTACGAGCTTCTGTAGCCACTGTTTTTATTTTGATCGGTGTTCGTCAAAAATCAAATTTGCATTTCAATCAAAAAATATTCGTACATAGGAATGGCTATTTTCAAACTAGAATTTTTAACGAAATAATCAAAACATACGAAAACGTCACGGTGCGCCTCGCGTCATTAAGCCTAAATTTTGTACATTCACATTCCCCAATATTTTTCCATCTTATTAAACGTCATTAAAATCAAATCATTAGAAAAACTAATGTATGTCGCCATCAATACCTTTTTTACTTAGTGGTAAGTATATTTCCTATATATACACGATGCACTTTGTTCAAGCGAAACACCTGAAGTTGCCGAAAGGCGAAACTTGTATGAATGTACAAAATTTGAACGATTTAAATTTAATATTTGAATTCCACCATGCATTTTATGCAGAAATCAATATCACTGTATATGTCAATTTGATAAAAATGCATGCTACACACAAACACATTCTCTAAAACAGGGTTTCCCAAACTATGTTCCGCAGAACACTGGTGTTCCAAAGAACCTGAATAGGTGTTCCGCGAACCCCCCACATGACTTAAAAACCACTCATTTTCAATGTTTTCTAAAAACTATCAATTATGATTCCTTAGTTTGGAATCCATTTTCCACAACAGTAAAACCAACATGTTTAATTCAGCGCAAGTGATTATGAATATCTGACTGGGTTTATCAGTGATTCTGATATAAATGTCATTAAATTCTTTCTTGGGAGTTTGTCAAAGAAATCTTCCAATATGTTGAAACAAACTATTATTGTTTTACTTTATAGGCAACCTATTTATGTGAAGCAGGATTTCTTTTTTATGCTGCAACGAAGTGTTTTATTACCATTTGTTTTGTATTTATACTATTATGAATTACCTGAACTAAGAAATTAGCCAAGTGTTCCGTTAAAATTTCCGGATTCGCGAAGTGTTCCATTGCAGAAAAGGTTTGGAAAACCTTGCTCTAAAAAATTATGTGTATTGTTTCATAATTGAAACAAGAGATGGCAGTATTTATTCAATTTAGAAAGTTTATTACTAAATTTTGTTTGTTAAATTTTTCTGTTTCTTTTACTTCATTTTCTGATTTAAATCGAAGAATAATTTAGGTTTTAATCAATATTTGTTTTAAAATGTCTTTCTTTATTGCCTGCATATATGTACACATATATTACACGTATAATAATTAAAATTAATATTTTCAATGGATTCGGCGGTAACTTTGTGGAAGTTTATTTTTAATATAAAATTAAATTTTAAAAACATTGTTACTCTACTGCATTGAGCGTCTCGGGGGGCTTAACAATCAATTTATGGAATTTACCGTAGGATGATTTGAGCCCATGTACCCTGGAAACAGATAGAAGGCACGACCGAAAGCGTTGACCGCTCTGATCTAGGGCTGGCAACAAATGTTATTTATTTTACCTCTTTGTTTAACTTTTATTATGTAAATACTATAAGTATTTTTACCACAGTAGTATAATCGTGCGATAACGTGGTAATATTACAAACCCCCTCCCGTGGAATAAGTCCAACGGATGGCTATCGAATCCGAGTCCCAAAGAGGATTATTAAGCCGCTTACCTTTATGATGAGTCATGAAAAATCTGCTTCCTGTATCTGGCGGAATCGAATTGAAAACTAAAGTCACTATCGTATTTATTCATTGATACGATTTTATACCAAAGCTCTTGATACCTTTCCAAACCTCTCATAAATATTCACTTCCGATAACGATAAGCTAAAAATAAATAGCGTATACACATTGTACAGCGCCTACAGTGTGTTTATTTGACACGTCTGATTTTATTTAAATCTAAAATGTTACATATCATTCATTATTCAGAATTTATTATTGCTTAAATTAATTAATTGCTTAATTTCGGGGCGTATCGAAAGCAATTAGCTAACCACTAGTCCTGTCCTAGCTCTTTCCTTCTATTTCTACTCTCTTTGGAAAAAGAGTGGTTGAGCAACTGAGTAACAAGCAGTTCTCGTAGAAACACTTCTGTTGAGATAAACTCCATTAGGAGTCCATATACTTCACATTGGGAGCGGAAATGGTAAAAATATATATATATTCATTTTAGATGTCAATCGCTATTGAAGGTTAAAGTCATAGTAACAGCATTTAAAATATTAGATATGGGTTCTCTTCGAAATATATTTTGTCCTCAAATTAATATCGCGTGATTTACAAAAATCTTCATGTCTCATCGGTTAATACTAGGGCTTGTCGTTTTTCAAAAACCGGTTTTTTGCTAAATTTGTGACATTCGAAAACCGGTTTTCCAACTTCGTAACCGGTTGTGCCAAATTTTCCATAAACACGTCTATAAACAAAAGGACAGAAAATTTGGATATTTTATTTGATGGCTTAAAGACCATATGTCCCACATCATTACCCAGCGGAAGGGTATTTTCGATATCAAGAAATTTTGTTACAAAACGATCAGTGAACGCTTTATGTTTTCTTAAATCATATTTTCTGATGAGTAAAACCAAATTATTTATTGTTGTGTATTATAATATACATAAATAAAAAAACATTGAACTTTTTCTCGCTATTTTTATTGAATTATCCATTTTTTGTAAAAAACGGTTTTTTCAAAAGTCAGTTTTTGTATAAGCCTTAGTCAATGCTAACTGCTATGCTAAACATTTTTTTATTTTTACGTCTCAATTTTAAAAAAATATATTTTTTTTTACAACGGCATCCGCTTCTAATATACATAGATCACATGGAACCCTTTTGTAATCACTTCAAATGGACTTTTACTTTTGAGCTTAAAAAAAGATGTATTGAACCAGCAAATTTGACAACTGCTTACTTAACTAGATAACCAAAAATCTAGGACAGAACTAATATCAATGATTATACTTAACACCAGTGATTTTTCCATTTATTGTTGTGTAAACAATATATTTTTTGATGGCATTATAAGACATTCGTAAGCTTTTCGTTACATAAGTATATGCAATTAACCATGTTATAAAGATGTCATCACTGCGATTCGTAGATGTAGCCGCGTTGCAACAGATACGCGAAATATTAATAAAAAAGCATTAAAAGATAATCTCCATGTTCCGCTTACTCAAGTTAACAACCATATTTTTAATTTTAAAAAATCCAGTTCGTTTCATTATCGTCATCATTTTGCTTCTTAACGTAATGCTTTCAAAAATCCGACTGAATTCCTTAAAACAACAATTTAATATACAAAACTGTTTTAAAGCTTAACTTCTTTCAATAAAAAATGAATAGTATGTGTTTAATTTTTTAAAAACATCTAATTGTAACATTTATAATATTTATTTACAGCAACAAAATATTTTCTAAGCACCGTATATCAGTATTTTTCCTTTTGCAGCAGGTGACTCGCTCTATTCCAAAGCCCAGGTGCAAATTGGTAAATGTTATTTCATTGCAAACGCAGGTATCATTTCATTCCTCTAGCATCTAACACGTTATTACGTTGTGCCACTTAGTATCAAGAAAGCAGGGTTTATATTATTTTATTTAAAGAATTAATATTCGATGATCGATAAATATATCATCAGTTTGCTGGATTGGTACGAAATAGTTGTATAACGAATTTCACTCTCGTGTATTTTTTTAAATAAACACCAATTTAAAATTTATTTATTTTACTACAGAAGGACTTGGATACACTGACGTGAATAAATTGATAAACAATCATCACGAGCATCGGCACACTCGACTGATGTATTTCAGCAGCATCCCTCAAATACTATAGATATAAAACGCTGCCCATATTTTTAAGCGCCCTTCTAAACAAGCACTGATTCAAACAAAGAAAATAAATTCGTCTAACTTTTTTTAAAGTAAAAAATATTCAAAATTAGAACATAAAACAAAAAATACTTTTATCAGAACTACTCACGTGATGTGAAAAAATATTAAAAATGGCGACATTCTTCATACATTCGAAACAGCTGACTACAATGACACGTCCAACATTACTACAATTTCGTACAGAAATATAATGAAAACAGTTTTCTAAGGAAATCAGAGTTTAAAAATAAATCATAATATTGTATAAATATATATTGAATAGAAAGAAATCTAATATTCCATTTGTGAATAGGAAGAAGTCTTCTATTGAATTGCGTTGTAAAGGACTTCAAAATACTTGGCTTATGGAACATGTTTCGAGCTGCCCATTCAGAAGAAAGCTCTCATTTAAATAGGCCATGTATTTCATTTTAAAATCAAACGAGATTTTATGGAGACATGAATGAATACATACAAGTAAACATATGCTTAAAATTAAATGATAAATAGATATGTTTATTATTGCTATTGTAAATATTTTGCACAATTATCATTGAAAAGCATTTTTTAAGCATTTTTACTATTTTACTCAGGAATCTTCAATATTTCTATACGAAGAACAAATAAACATTTTGAAATGTAAAGTGATAAAGATTTTACAAACAAAAAATGTGACTTACTAATAAATTTCGTTCCTTTTCTAGCTCATCAGAGAATGAGTTTAAATGGAAGTAGTGGTTTCCTAATCGCTATCACTACACCCAGTTATTGAAGGATTAGAAGGGTGGGAGGGGATTTTAAGACATCGCATACACCCATGCCTTGAACAGGAGTCGATGAATCGATCGAAAAAACAGGTAGTTTTAAGGTTATACAGCGATGGAGCAGGCAGCTTAAGATATTAATATATTCATTGACAAAGTTCAGATATACAGAATAAATGTTTTAGCAACTAGTTCGGTAAATGAAAAACCGCATATTTTACTAATAAATTTTCAACAATTTTTTTAATAAAGAAAACATAAATTTAGTAAGAGTTGACATTGTAAGAGACATTAAGGAAATTTTACATTTTCTTCCATTAATGTGCCGTTTCTCGGGAACTACAAAATAAATCAATGAGAATGAGAACAAAACCGACGTTTCTCCAACTCGGACTGTTTCCAATTAACCAATATAATTAAAATAAATGTACAATTATAGTGAAAAAGTATCGCAATCTCTGAACAGTTTTCGAGTCATAAACTTTAAGTACTTCAACCCAATTACTGCTGCCATCGAATGAGGCCTTAAACTTGCATAAAACTTTTCGAAGGCTTTGAGCATAATTGTTTCAAGTTCTGAAGACAGCGGCTCTCAAATTGGGTATTACGAGATTTTGAAATTTTGGGAATTTACGGAATTCCTAAAATAAAAATAATGTGAAACCTTTTATTTTCCTTTATTTTATTTCGGTAAACATCGATTACTATTTTATAAAGCTTTAGTACAGATACAGCCATTATTGATTATTGAACAAAATCAGATATTACTAGCCCCTACTTATGTCACAAGTCATTGTGACATTTTAGATCACATTTGTAAGTGTGCCTATTGTCTACCAATTTGATACAAATTAAATAAATGATAAAATATTTATTATCGTGGAATGTATAACATGAAAAAAAATCTTGCAGCAATAGTTTATGGACATTATTCTAGCTGTTGGCCAATTACAACATAACAAAAAAGACCCGAACATTTGGAGATTTTACAGTGTACAGTCTGATAGTTTTACAAACAATCTTATTCGTATCACAATAAATTCTCATAAAGATTCAAAATTGGATAGCAGATACTAATGATCTTATATTTCAGAGCATATTAATTTACGTCAATATTTGGTGGCATAAAATATCTATTCGTAATCAGATATTTTAATTAATAAGACAAAATCTAGCTGTCAAATAAAACAAATGATTGATAGAAACTATTTTTTTAAAAATAAAAATACCAGTAATGTTTGAAAAATACGGAAAGACTGTTTGTGGAAATGAAAATTACGCTAAATAAAAAAGTTTTTGTGTTAAAGTAATTCGAGCAATATTGGCAATTATATTTGAGCAGGAAAGAATACAGCCGATTATGCCTCGTTAAAAGTTCGGAAATTAAAGTGACGTTTTCCACTTTTAATAACGTAAATTATCAAACGGTTGACATTCTTTTTGATATCTTGAAGTCTTTTCGAACGCCAAAAACTTTTGTTAAAAGAGAAGTTGTTAAACTTTGCAAATTTTTGTATTTTTCCGCGACGGAAAAACATCATATTACGTTAACAAAATATAAAGAACAATTTGTACATATATTATATATATTTTAAATGTGACACAATTTAATTTTGCGAACGAGCATTTCTCACATATCTTCCGAAATTGTACTAACTGTATTTTTTTGAAACGCCGTTCGATTCTGATAATATTACAATATACAATTAGTATAATTTAAGATTTCGACTGAAGGTGCTTGGTGGAATTTCAATATTAAATTTGAATCGTTCAAATTATGTACACTCCCACAGATTTTGTCACTAACGACCCGGGTTTCGCCTTTCGGCATCTTCAGGCGTTCAAGTTCATCCGTGCACTTGAACGCCTGAAGATGCCGAAAGACGAAACCCGGGTCGTTAGTGAAAAAATCTGTGAGAGTGTACATAATTTGAACGATTCAAATTTAATACAATTAGTAATAAAACGTTTTGTATTTTTCAATATGTTAAGTCCCAAAAACACCATCTCTACTAGGGCCTCCAATCCCAGGATCACGTTCAATTTTGTAATCCCGGGATTGTGATAGTATCCCGGAATTTTGGGATTGAGGACAAGAAGTGTAAAATTTTCAAAAAGGTAACCAGACAAAATGTTTGAAATTTGCGTGATAGCTAAAAAAACAGATCTCGCGTCTTTCAATTTTGGGAATTCCGTAAATTCCTGGGTTTTCAAAATCGGTCAGCGAGTAAAAAGTCTCCGCGAGAGCAAAATAAAGGAAAATAAAAGGTTTCACATTTTTTTTTATTTTAGGAATTCCGTAAATTCCCAAAATTGAAAGACGCGAGATCTGTTTTTTTAGCTATCACGCAAATTTCAAACATTTTGTCTGGTTACCTTTTTGAAAATTTTACACTTCTTGTCCTCAATCCCAAAATTCCGGGATACTATCACAATCCTGGGATTACAAAATTGAACGTGATCTTGGGATTGGAGGCCCTAGTAGGGATGGTGTTTTTGGGACTTAACATATTGAAAAATACAAAACGTTTTATTACTAATTGTATTAAATTTGAATCGTTCAAATTATGTACACTCTCACAGATTTTTTCACTAACGACCCGGGTTTCGTCTTTCGGCATCTTCAGGCGTTCAAGTGCACGGATGAACTTGAACGCCTGAAGATGCCGAAAGGCGAAACCCGGGTCGTTAGTGACAAAATCTGTGGGAGTGTACATAATTTGAACGATTCAAATTTAATATTGAAATTCCACCAAGCACCTTCAGTCGAAATCTTAAATTATACTAATTGTATATTGTAATATTATTAGAATCGAACGGCGTTTCAAAAAAATACAGTTAGTACAATTTTGGAAGATATGTGAGAAATGCTTGTTCGCAAAATTAAAGTGTGTCACATTTAAAAAAAAAATATATATATATATATATATATATATATGTACAAATTGTTCTTTATATTTTGTTAACGTAATATGATGTTTTTCCGTCGCGAAAAAATACAAAAATTTGCAAAGTTTAACAACTTCTCTTTTAACAAAAGTTTTTGGCATACGAAAAGACTTCAAGATATCAAAAAGAATGTCAACCGTTTGATAATTTACGTTATTAAAAGTGGAAAACGTCACTTTAATTTCCGAACTTTTAACGAGGCATAATCGACTGTATTCTTTCCTGCTCAAATATAATTGCCAATATTGCTCGAATTACTTTAACACAAAAACTTTTTTATTTAGCGTAATTTTCATTTCCACAGTCTTTCCGTATTTTTCAAACATTACTGGTATTTTTATTTTTAAAAAAATAGTTTCTATCAATCATTTGTTTTATTTGACAGCTAGATTTTGTCTTATTAATTAAAATATCTGATTATGAATAGATATTTTATGCCAGCAAATATTGACGTAAATTAATATGCTCTGAAATATAAGATCATTAGTATCTGCTATCCAATTTTGAATCTTTATGAGAATTTATTGTGATACGAATAAGATTGTTTGTAAAACTATCACACTGTACACTGTAAAATCTCCAAATGTTCGGGTCTTTTTTGTTGTGTTGTAATTGGCCAACAGCTAGAATAATGTCCATAAACTATTGCTGCAAGATTTTTTTTCATGTTATACGTTCCACGATAGTAAATATTTTATCATGTATTTTATTTGTATCAAATTGGTAAACACTAGACACACTTACAGATGTGATCTAAAATGTCACAATGACTTGTGACATAAGCAGGGGCTAGTAATATCAGATTTTGTTCAATAATCAATAATGGCTGT